>NMUG010000684.1:0-20858 GCA_002855965.1 Monotropa hypopitys | reverse complement strand
TTCTTCCCAATAGAATTACCTGGAATGCCGATCAACTGAGAAATTGACTTCTCCATCGATGTTATGCCCGGAACTCAACCAATCTCGAAGGCACCTTACCGAATGGCACTAGCAAAACTCAAAGAATTGAAGGCACAATTTCAAGACCTAGTGGATAAGAAATTCATCCGACCTAGTTCGTCGCCATGGGGAGCGCCAATCCTGTTCGTAAAGAAGAAAGACGGAACTATGCGCATGTGCATTGACTATCGGGAACTGAACAAGATCACCATCAAAAACAAATACCCATTGCCACGAATTGATGACTTGTTCGATCAACTTCAAGGAGCTCAAGTATTTTCAAAGATCGATCTTCGTTCCGGCTACCATCAGCTGAAGGTCAGAGCAGAAGACGTTGAGAAGACTGCTTTCCGTACGAGATATGGCCACTACGAATTCTCAATAATGTCATTTGGAGTCACTAATGCACCAGCAGCATTCATGGACCTCATGAATCGAATCTTCGCCAACCACCTCGACGATTTTGTAATAGTATTCATCGACGACATACTCATCTATTCGAAAGACGAGGAGCAGCACGCCATCCATCTAGCAACCGTACTCCAAATCCTGCGAGAAAAGAGACTCTATGCAAAATTCAACAAATGCAAATTTTGGCTCGAGAGCATCCATTTCCTCGGTCACATCATCAACAGAGAAGGAATTTCAGTAGATCCTCAGAAGATAGAAACCGTTTCCAATTGGTCTGCCCCTACCTCAGTAGCAGAAGTTCGCAGCTTTCTAGGACTCGCCGGCTATTATCGACGCTTTGTCAAAGACTTCTCAAAGATCGCCGTACCAAGGATGGAACTCACTCGGAAGGGAGAACCCTTCATCTAGACCGAAGAACGCGAAGAATGCTTCCAAGAATTGAAGAAAAGATTAACTACAGTGCCTGTGCTAACACTACCCGGGGGACAAAAAGGCTTTGCGGTTTACAGCGACGCTTCACTCAGAGGTCTAGGATGCGTTTTGATGCAAGGAGGAAGAGTCATTGCCTACGCCTCACGACAATTGAAACTCCACGAGAAGAACTACCCCACTCATGACCTAGAGCTTGCAACGATCATCTTCGCTCTAAAGATCTGGCGCCACTATCTATACGGAATCACCTGTGATATTTTCACCGATCATAAGAGTTTGAAGTACATCTTCACCCAGAAGGAGCTGAACCTCAGACAACGACGATGGTTGGAACTCATGAAGGACTATGACCTAAACATCCAGTATCATCCCGGGAAAGCCAACGTGGTAGCAGAGGCACTCAGCAGAAAAGGTCATCCCTATTTAGCTCATCTTTCGACGATCACGATCAACCCCATCGACATAGAAGAAACCAAAGCATCCCAACAAGACGATCCCAAGTTGCGGAAAATTTTCGAAGACGCCAAGAGCAATCCCGATGGAGAATTCACCATTTATGACGGCCTACTCAAGTTTCGCAACCGTATATGCATCCCCAGTCAAGAACAAGTCAAAAGGAAGATCATGGACGACAACCACAAATCCAGATTCGCAATTCACCCTGGACGAACGAAGATGTATCAAGATCTGAAGAAATCCTATTGGTGGATGGGAATGAAACGAGATGTTGTAGATTACGTCAACTGATGCCTCCAGTGCCAGCAAGTAAAAGCTATTCGACAGAAGCCAGCAGGACTACTCCAGCCGTTACCAGTTTCAAAAGGGAAGTGGTAGGAGATCGCGATGGATTACGTCATAGGATTTCCACGATCAGCCAAGGGCAACAATGCAATATGGGTTATCGTCGACCGGTTAACCAAATCAGCCCACTTCATACCAATCAAGAACACTTACTCAATAGACCAGATGGCCGCCACCTATATTCGAGAAATCATTCGATTGCATAGAACTCCCATATCCATCACCTCTGATCGAGACCCGCACTTTGTATCAAGATTTTGGAAAGCACTTCAGAAAGCCATGGGGACTTCGAGCATGCACACTGGAATTTCAAGGGAATTGGGAGGAACACCTACCATTAGCAGAGTTCTCCTACAACAATATCCATCAAGAAAGTATCGGGATGTCACCATTTGAAGGCTTATACGGAAGAAGATGTAGATCGCTGGTATGTTGGACAGAAGCTGGAGAGACAGAACTTGCAGGACCAGAGATCGTGCAAGAGACTACGCAGAAGATCAAGCTGATTCTGGAACAATTGAAGATGGCCCAGGACTGACAAAAGAGCTATGGAGATACACGACGGAGGGAACTTGAATTTCAAGAAGGCGACAGAGTGTTTCTGAAGGTATCACCCACCAAAGGTGTCATCATATTTGGTAAGAGAGGAAAGCTAAATCCTCGTTACATTGGACCATTCAAAATCTTTGAAAGGATTGGACCCGTAGCTTATCGTCTAGCACTCACCCCAGAGTTGGCCAACGTCCACGACGTTTTTCACATATCAATGCTTCGTCAGTATATCCCAGATCCGTCTCACGTACTGACCCGGCCACCGATCCAGATCCAAGAGAATCTATCCTACGAAGAGCGACCAGTCAGAATCTTGGATCGACAGGAGAAGCAGCTTAGGAACAAGACCATTCCACTAGTGAAAGTCTGGTGGGAGAATCAATCCGGCAATGAGGTCACTTGGAAGAAAGAGATCGATATGCGTCAGAAATACCCGCAGTTGTTTACATAGGTATATCCCTAACAAATCTTTTCGCATTCTATTAAAACCTAGTTTAAAGTTTGGGGACCAAACTTCTATAAGTTGGGGAGTATGTAAAACCCCGTCCCAAAGAAATTGTCTATTTTTAAATTTTAAAAAAATTCGATTTATAAACCCAAGGTTAAGGAGTCGGCAGGGGCAAAGCCCGACCATAACACCCTTCGGCCACAAAGCCTTCGGCTCAATCCCAAGGAGACCCGAGCAACAGCTGCGCTCAGCCAAGAACGGCCGAGCAGCGGGACCCCCGGGCAGCTGAACATCCGTGCTGCCGGCTTGCCGAACAGCCACTTTATCAGATTGCCGAGCAAACCAAATGCTTAAGGCCAGCCCTTCGGCCACCCACCCTTCGGCCATGTCGGACAATAGGAAACGACAAAGATCTGACAAAAAGCAAAAAGAATCTCTGAAAAAGTTGAACATCCGAGATTTCTGCCAAAAGCTGTCACCACCAGGAATCCCGCCGTAAAGTTGATGGGAATATCGGCCGGTCGGCTGACACCACAACCGGACAAACGGCGCGCGGCTAAAAGCTGCAACTGCCAGGAAATCAGGCAGGCGCCGCCCACCGGTCGGCCACTGTCCTTTTGGCACCAAAACGATCCCCCAAACCCTCCAGCCTATAAATAGAGACCCCCAGACCCTCCAAAAACATCACACCAACTCCTCTACTCTCTGTTTCTCTCTCTAGGAAGTTGTTCGAACACTTCACCGTTCGGCACTTCACCGTCCGTCCAGAGATACAAAGTCCTTACTTGTCCAATCAGTCGGTCAAGCTATCCCTTAGTGTCCGGCCAACTCCTTGCCGAACACTACCCGAGCAGAGGAAGCCTTCAGCAGTCCATCAGTCCAGCCAAACCATCCTCCGATCAAGACTTCAGCCCGACAACCATCTAGACCAGGAACTCAGATTCGAGTCCAATACCACGTTAGTAGCCAAGTCAAGAAACCCAACCATATTCAAGTGAATCTTTATATACCATGTTTACTCGTACTTTTCGAAAATACTCATTTCCTTTACAAATGTGTTTATAAAAACCATGAAATTGTTACTTGTTTGAGAAAATGGAATGAAGTATCTATTTGTTCTTTTACATGGATTAAAACGGTCGATTTCGGACGACAGGATGTATAACTGGAATGGAGATAAAACAGAACAACATGATCATACGGCCAAAAAGGCACAACTATCATATCAAAGATGGCAAAGATACAAATGTATGGCAAAATACTTGAGCAAGCCTACGGGTAGATTTTGATGAAAAAGCCTATGGGCAGGATCCTAAAGTGCAAAGATGCTAATGCCACCCGATAAAGGGTGATGCCACTGGGGCATGTTTGAGATTCCCGGTGATGCCACTGGGGCACGTTTGAGATCCCCGGTGATGCCTCTAGGGCACGATTCAGACCCTGGAGAGGACAGTTAATAATCAAAAAGATACAACACAAAATCATACGAAGATTTCCTCACAAGAACTGTTTTACGATTGAGTACTGTAAATCCATGAAACTTGTGAAGTGTTATATATTGATTCACCCTAGCTTTGGCTTATGCATTTTTCTAAACCCTTTTCAGGTCCTTGTGAGGAATAGCTTGGAGCAGCTTAGTTGTCTTATTATTTCTTTCTCCTTTTGTTGTATAGGCCCTCGAGCCTACGTTGTTGTAACCAAGTAATTAATGAAACCATGCACTGTTCTGGTTTGTTTACTCGCTTTCGCACTCTGTTATTGTTGTATGGATTCTTCAACTCCTTTATATTAGGCCTTCGCGAGCTTGCTCATTGGCCGGTCATGGATTCGTCTCAGAAAAAGGGATGGGTCGTGACAGATGATGTCAGGGTTCCAGTATTGACTGTGTTTAACGTTTGGTCAATGGAAGTAATGACTCTTGGCTATGATTGTCTGAGATGAGATTTGAGTTACGAGACGAACTTTATTTGATTCATTGACATTTTTATACCTACATAGGATTTTGAGAAAAAAAATAAGAGTATGATAAGAAAAAGAAAATAAATGGTTTTGAGAAATAAAAAGAGCTTTGAAAATTTCAAAAAGAGTTTTAAAAAATGAAAAGTGATTTGTGGAAAAGAAATTGGCAAAAAATGTATTTTAGAAAGAGGAATGAGAAATGAGTTTAAAAATGAAATGTTTTGGAAAAGGAACAGCTTTTGAAAATATATTATCCATAGTTACTTTAATCCTCTTAATTATGATGTTCTATAGTATTTACCAGCTTTGTCATGACCTAGCCTTAAACGGGTCATGACTGGCCAACGAGCGAGCTCGCAAAGGTCTAAATAACGAGCTAAAGGATTCCATCACGAATAATAAAGAATGTGAAAGCATTGAACAAAAACCCAGAGTGCATATATAAATTTCATTACCACATTTCTTGTTGTTACACCTGTTGAGGCTCATAATGGCCTTTACAATCAATGAAAGAGTATATCAAAAAGAGCTAATCCTCTAAGCCTCTAAGTAAACATCCTCAGTATCTGAAAAGAGTTTTTATAAAATGCATAAGCATAAAGTTAGAGTGAATCAAGACATACTAGGGTTACTAGTTTCCAAGGATAAACAATATTAAATATCGAAATCATTTTCCCTTTCCTTTTTCAACATAATAGATGAGTGGATCATTAGCCTCATATGGTAATCACATGTGATAGATAAGTCAAGCCTGTGGACTTCACTCCAAGTCCTTAAATGAATAACTTACACTTGTTATGCATGTTTCAATTTTTCCATTTGGATTTTCTGACATACTTTTATCATGTTGCTCTTCACGGTATCAGTATTTTAGGAAGCGACCCCAAATAGAGAGATGGTGTGATATCACCCAGTGATCACCTGGTTATGATCCTGCCCTTTTCACTCCACTCTGTTGGTTTCAGACCCAGACCTAGTGTCAAACTAAACGTGTCATCATTCATGTCGTTCAATCATAAAACATCTTTTCGTTTTGTCAATCCATGGTAATAAAAGTGTGCATGCCATTTTGTTTTGGTTTAAGAGATAAACATAATATGGTGGAAATACTTAATAGCATAAATTATACATTTCTCAAATGTTAGCATGCTTTCAAAACTGTACGAGTAACAAGGCATATAGAGATTTATCTAATTTTCATTGACTTTCTTGACTTGGCCTTTTCCCACAAGTTTATCCTACCATTTTTTATAAGAGGTGTTACTATTTTGCTACTATCGAACCGAGCTGCCGAGCTCCTTGGTCGAAGGCCCACTGTCCGGAGGACTGTGGCCAATTGCTCACTTATCCCGAGGGCAGATCGGGAATAAGGCTTATGGCCTTTAATCAGACTAGAGGACATTCTGGTCATCCAGAATGATCTTAAGGCTTACCTGGCCGAACATGCCGAAAGGTACACTAGCCGAACACATACTGACAGGTCTTACCACAAGCCGAAGGGCTTCTGGGTCAAAGGACTCATGTGTCGAGCTGCCGAAGCAGGAAAGGTACTGCTGGGGACTATTTTTAAGGCTTTTGCCGACCAACCGAGCAGAGGGCCGTCAGTCCAATAGTGAGTTGAGGCTTTTGAGTGCTGAATGGGAATACCATGTTCTGTATGGTATCGATTGAAACAAGTCAATCACAATGGGAGTGTGGGAAACAAGTATTCTGGACTATTAATGGGTTGAAATAGGATTACAAGTGTTTCTGAACAATTTCCCGCTCAGTCCAAAGCTCAGTCGAGCACAAATGGCCGGAGCGTTTAAGGAACAGACTCGCATTTCTAACGAGTAGAAGCTACTTGACCGGAGGAGTAGCAAGGGACAACTTATTGTGAGTGAACAGTGTCCAGAGTGGGTTTGTCGAGCAGAGAGAAGCTCTACCGAGCTAATCTGGTTATTTTAAGTTTGTGACGGACACCATAGGTTTGCCAGACACTAATCGAGTGTATTTTCAGTATGGCTAAGTGTTGTCTGGATAGGAACAAGTGTGGCCGAACACTAATGATTAATTTAAAAGGAAAAGTATTACCGAGCACAAGTGCTTCGGTCATGGGTGGTCGGCATTAAGCTAGAGTGTCATTTTGACTAGTTAGTTATTTAAAATAGGCCATGTCCGAGCTAAATGGAGCTCTGTCGAGCACTAGGAGGTATGAAAATTACCTTTGGTGGTCTTGCAGAGCTGATCTATGTGTGGGCGGACCATTGAATAGGTCTTCCGAACATGGCGACAGTGCCAGAGGGTCAATAAGTAAATTTAAAGAAAGTTACCTCTTTGGCTAAGGTACCGGAGTACTAGAGGTTCAACTAATGGCTCTGGAGATTCTGAAGGAGTTTCCGAGCAAGGGATGGACTTGTATGCTCCGTACAGTGAATTGTTGAACACAAGAGGCTTGCTAAAGGGTTTGTCGAGCTGAATTAAGGGAAGGGTCTGCTCGAGAAGGACTTGTCGAGCACCATTGACTTGAACGGAGGTTTGAACTGAGGTTTATCGGAGGGAGAGAACTTGGGAGAACAATGAATATTTTCCAGAGGGGTTGGTGTTCGAAATGAATGCACAAGGCCTCCTTTTATATAAGCCCAGAGGGGTAGGTGAGCCTCATTAATGCAACATTAAATGCTTGCCCAGTCTGCCGAGCTGCCAGACTAACTAGCCAATAACAGCTCTTTTACCACCTGATCGGCCGCCCGACTAGCTGCCTAACACTACAGACCTGGCATTGCTGCAGCTTTTAGCTGCCCAGTCAGTGACAGGTCAGCTGACGTGGCCGACCAACTCCTTTAGACTCCCACTATTTTCCAAACTTTGCGAATTTGCCCCATTCTTCTTATTTTCATCAATTAGACCCCCATTTTCACTATTCCTAGTACTTTTAAACCTCAAAGTTTATTTTAATGCTCAATTCATTCCCAAAAAATCCCTAAAATTTTCAAAAATTATATTTAAAATATATAAACATATTTTGGGTATTATTTATTGGGTCGGGGCCTCACAAGTTTTCCCCAACTGACCTTTTCCCCCTCCAGGTGTTGTTTCAGGGCACACCTTCGTTCAGGAGGACAACAATTACGTTGAGCGCATCCACTAGTCCAGCCACAACGTGATATTAACATGGAGGCTCTGTCAGTTTTTCTTTTGAGTCTTGAGGTCCAGTAGTTGCTAAAGGTTTTATTATATCTCTTCTGTTGTATTTTATTTCAGCTTATGATTGTCGGGCACTATTTAACCCTATTGTTAGTGAGAGTGTTGTTTATATTTCTGGTTCAATAGTGAGAGTTTTGGGCCATTATTTGTAACCTATTTTGTATAGTTGAGTTTTTATTTTAGTTCATAGTTTATAAGTTGTGTATCTTTTATTTCTGCAGTTTTTAGATTATCTATTTTCCAGTTGTATTAGTGTCTTGGGTTATTGTGAGATTAGCGTTGATTAGTGTTTGTCATTGTTGCGCACCCGTCCCTGGATGGTTGGCGTTACGGTTGTTGGGGATGGAGTGTGACATACTATCAGTTGTCCTCAATTAAAGGACCATCATATATACATCTACTGTCAACTGTACCAAATTAAGGACCACATCTTATATTCAATTTCTCTTTCTTATAATCGTTTACTGTCTACCATCTCCATTTAAGGACCACATATTATTCGTTTCCATTTCTAATAACCATTTTACTGTCAATTGTCCCCAGTTAAGGACCACTTTGTATTCATTTACTTATTTATAGAATATATAGTCTTTTAGTGTGAGAGCCACTTTCAAACTAATAAGATAGTTCTATTACATCTAAGACATGCTTTTAACAACTTACTTTAACAATAGATGCATAATAAATAATCCCCCAAAAATAGGGATATTTTACAAAACAAGATAAAGTCCTACGTTACTGGGTTAAATCACTCACCTGGTTCATAAGGCTCGTTAGTTTGACTTGAAAATCAAATAACAATAATATAATTACTTACGGATAATCCTTAAATATTTTTTAACTTGTTTATCTATTTATTTCCCATTTTTGGGACTTCATTCTAACTCTTTTACTTCGGGATTATGCTTAATTGAGTTTTCCTTACATTTCCCTACACTTTTCCAGGTCTGAGGTTGAGTTTTCCTAATTTTCCTTGGACCGGTACCCCACCGAAGTACCGACCGGTATACCAGTTATGTCCAAAATATGGCAGTGTGTTTTGGGGTTCAATTTGGTTAGACCGGTAACCCAATCCGATCTTCAATCTAGCGATGAATAGTGTTGGGAAAATTGATTTTCTCAACTCGTGAATCCTAAAATTACACCCCAAACACATGTTGTTCTTCGAATTCTATGGTCACCGTGGTAGTCGGACCTCAGCTTTAAGGGATCGGATCCGGTACTAAGGGCTGGACCCTACTCTGGACCATCCACATTCATTAGTGTCGCTGGTCCCACGATCCTTCGTTAGACTCCAATGCTATCTGACAACCCACTTTTTCGGAAAAGCGCTCTGGCAATATGGGTTGGACAAACAATAGTTGACACCCTCGGCTACTACACCGGTCGGTAGAGTGTCGTTCACCAGTATTATGATGAAACATCTCTCCCGGTCGACCAGTTTATAGCGGAAGGAGCATCCCTACGGCCTAACCTCCGGTATTGAGTGCCACTTCCACCTTCTTTTTGGATCCCCCATCCGTACGATTAACTTGACCCACCGACTGCACCAGTCCACATTGACCCATCACGTGCACCACTCGGGCCTAATACTGCACGGGGGAGCCCATAACGGGCGGCACACGCATCAGTTCAAACCCTCAAGAGCACTAATCCCTATAAATACCCCCTGAGGGTACTGTTCATGGAGATCTGCTCTCTGATAGTTAAACGTTCGGCCTCGCTTTACTTTCTATCTTCTTCCATAACAAAGGGACTAACTTAAGCTTCAAAGGCCCCGTCAGTCACAACCGACAACCTTTGTTTTGTAGGAGCCCAGCAGGTGGATCCCTCTTTTATCTTTGCAGGGACCCACACAGATCATCAGCCTCAACTACAGTCGCTTCAATTTGGACCACTGCCAGTAACCCATACCCGAAGACCCGGTCATCAGGAAGGTCATTCCTGAAGAGCGAGCCACCACAATTGGTGATTCTGCTGGGGATGATGCTTTCCGAACCTTTGGTGGTATTCCTAGCTTCTCTTAGATTTCTTGAACTATGGGGACCGAACACCCGAACTTCACAGTCAACACCGACTTCTCCGCATTACCTCCACCTCATCCTCTGACAGCCGTCCCCCAACAGTTCAGGGAATACTTGATCTTGCTATTGGCCTCACCTTTACCGGGCCCAGCTATGATGTGATAGTCACCATGGACCGAATGATGAGAGAGAAAAATGTAGAGATAGTCCTCCTGAAGGAGCAGGTTGCCAAGCTTAGTCATCCGGTCCCACGAGAACATCAAAGTCCAAGGAGAGAAGCCGCCACAGACCAGGAAAGGAGAAGGTTGAGGCTGACCCACCTCGTCAGTCGGAGAAGGAGCATCTGGAAGACTTTGACCTACAGGGGATTTGTGAGACCACTCTGAGTGCCCGAACCTTGGCAGCATCGGACGGAACGCTATATGTATATGACCATGGAATCTTCATTCCCGTCAGAGCAAAGAAACATAACCGAGCCCCTCAGAGCCCAGAGAGAGATCACCAGCGCAGACACATGCATCACACTTCCTCCTCACCTCGCAGAGATGACCGAGCTGAGAGTCGTCGGCACAGAAGGAGTCAGACTCCAGAGGCTGCTCCAACAAATGCCCACCGGGATGTGGATCCAAGACTTGGACAACTCAATGCCACCCCCTATTCACGAACGATCGAATCGGCAACTATTCCGGCCGGATTCCACCTGTCAAAATTCGCCAGGTATGAGCCCAAAACTGATGCTTATACTCATCTTATTTACTTCCGGTAGGTAATGTCCCTCTATACTACCGATGAGGCCGTCAGTCTTTCTTATAAGCCTGGGAACCCAGGGCTCCCTATGGTTCAACAAGCTACCAAGGAGATCCATCCAAAGCTTCAAGGATCTCGAACGGGCATTCGTGTCCCACTTTGTGATGAGTACCGCTCAAAAGAAGAATGTTACTGCACTAATCAGCCTCCGAAAGCGACAGGAGGAGTCTCTTCGGCAATATGTCGACCGCTACTCGGAACTGTACAACGACATCCAGGACTGCGACCATAGCATTGTGGCCACCTCCTTCAAAATGGGGCTCGAGGCCAACAGCCTTATCTTTCGGGAACTCATGATCCATCCTCTGGATGATATGGAGGACCTCATGCAAAAGGTGGATAAATATTTCCAACTGGAGGACCTTTTAGCCGATCGCACATCCCATCGATTATCCGGCCGTCCGAATCAGTCTCCTGGCACAGCTCCCCGCTGGCAGATAAACGTGGTAAAAGCAGGTGATATCCGAAGGCTGAGACTGGAGGACTATATGGCTAAAGTAACCGTTTTCTCAGAGCCTACCTATATGGTCCTGAAGCATGTCCGGGACATTCCGTTCTGCAGGCGCCTGGACCAAAAAATGGGAACGGAGGCCAATTATGCCGGACGCGCATTCTGTACCTATCATAGGGAGAAAGGACATTACACCAACTCCTGCCAGCCGTTCAAAGCTTATATGGAACTTCTGGTCTGTCAGGGTCATCTCGATCGATGGATCGATAGGCAGAAGACCCAAGAATTGGCCAGACAAGCAAGGCCACCCATCGTAGTAGAGGATAATGTTCCACATATCCCATAGGGACCAAATGGATCTCTGAACACTTGTAAAGGGACACTTTATCTTTATTTTTATCAAATAAAAATTGTTTTCTGCATTAAAATATTTGTTTTGGCTTACGGACAATGACAGGACATACAAAACACTTTCCCTCTCATAAAAGGGGGATCACATAAGGCGAGTTGACTCCGGCGTACAGGGCACCATCCTCCGATCACTTAGAAAAGGTCCAGTACCTATCGGCAAAAGTGTGGCTCCGACAGGGTCCGTTCAGATATGAATTTGTCATCCACCACTGTAGAGGTCGGCGCCTCATCCTCATTACGGGATCACTCAGCAAAAGGTCCGGTTTCTCCCGGTAGAAGCGTGGCTCTAACAGGGTCCGTTCGGATATGAACTTGTCGTCCACCATTACAGAGGCCAGCACCTCATCCCTCTTTATGAGATCACTCAGCAAAGGTCCGGTACCTCCAGGCAGAAGCGTGGCTCCGACAGGGTCCGTTCGGATATGAACTTGTCGTCCACCACTGCAGAGGTCGGTGCCTCATCCCTCATTACGGGATCACTCAGCGAAGGTCCGGTACCTCCCGACAGAAGCGTGGCTCCGACAGGGTCCATTCGGATATGAACTTGTCATCCACCACTGCAGAGGCTAGCGCCCCATCCCTCATTACGAGATCACTCAACGAAGGTCCGGTACCTCCCGGCAAAAGTGTGGCTCCGACAGGGTCTGTTCGGATATGAACTTGTCGTCCACCACTGCAGAGACTGACGTCTCATCCCTTATTATAGGATCACTCAGCGAAGGTCCGGTACCTCCCGACAGAAGCGTGGCTTCGATAGGGTCCGTTCGGATATGAACTTGTCGTCCACCACTGTAGAGGTCTGGCAAATTATCCCTCACTATGGGATCATTCTACTAGGGTCCGGTCACTCCGGCAGGCGCAACTTCGGGCTTTGATTATAAACTGTTGTCCACCACTGTATGAGCCTGACAACCCATCCATTGTTATGTGATCACTCGACAAAAGTCCGGTACCTCCCGGTAGAAATGTAGCTCCAACAGTGTCCGTCTGGACATGAACTTGTCGTCCACCACTGCAGAGCTCCAACATTTCTATCTTTTCTAAGGGATGTCCAACTGCAACATTACTATCGGCAGGACAATTAGGTCGGACGGCCAATTGCCGGACCTCAACTAGCAACGGAGCCATCTTATATACAGACTCCTCAATCTATACTCTACAAGAACTTTATCAGAGGATCTGTCTTTGATGATTGATTACCGGACCTCCATTATAGACGAAACTATTTCCTTATGAATGAACTCCTGTCTATGTCCCTCCGGAGCTCTATCGAAGGACTTATCAGCCGGACTTCAATTATTAATTGACTCCGCTCTTTATAAGGGGCCCCTTAATCTATCTCTTCGGATCTAATTCTAAATCATTATTCGATACACCCTCCGACAAAATAGGTAACATTGAAACAAAAGTTTTTACATCTATGTTATATTGCAATAGATGTACTGGAGGAAACAAAAGGAAGCAAAAAAGTCATACTATGAATGCTCCGGAGGAGGAATCTCTGGCAGATCAACAAGATGAATCTCCGGCAGTTCAACACGAGGAATCTCCGGTAGATCAATGGGAGGATCTCTGTCCGGAAGCTCCAGCTGAGGAATCACACATTCCGACACATTAACGTTGGTCCGAAAGGCGAATCTGCAGGTACTCCGGTAGTATCTAGTGCCATCTGCAAAGCTTCGTGGAAGGCCACATTATAGCCTCCCTTAAAGCCGACCTCATGAGCTTCAGGGCAAACTTCGTGCATCTCCCGATGATATTCTTCTCAGGCATCGTTGAGATCCTCATCATAGGCTTTCCTGTCGGCGTCGGCCATAGCCTTTTTGAGCCTCTCTTCAAAATCTCTGGCCTGCTGAAGGCTGTCTCCGGCACCGTCAATCATCTTCTTCAATTTAGCCTGTTCTGTCATCACTTTCTCAACTTGCAGGAGGAGGGCATTTTTCTGGGCCTCCACGGTCTTAAGACTGGTCTGGAGCGCACGTGCTCGAGTATCTCTTCTCCATGCTTATCGGAGGCATGACTGGGTACATTTATACAGGCCGACAAAGCTTTGACAATCCTTCAAAAACCAGGAGCAATCATCAGCGAAACTCAGAGGCAAAAAACCAACCAGAAAGAGAGGGATCGTTACCTTTATGAGGCATGTCCCCGCATGATCATAGATTTGCTCCACGCCGTCCAGTAAATCCCTCATGTCAGCCGGCAATTGTAGCGCACGGAGGAGGGGATGCTTGACCCATAGATCAGCGTTCACACTGTCAGTCGTCAGGATGGGCCTTCCATTATACTTGCGGAAGTTGGGAGCCCAGGGCTGAAATGGCTCTGGATCGGCCGGGGGCGGTGGAGGGTTTCGCACGGTAGTGTACCTCATAAATTCTGGCATCTCATCAAAATCAAGGGCTCTTCTTTTACCAGGCACAATATCGAACGTCAGCCGGAGAGGCAATCAGAGATTTGACAACGGTTTCAACTACTGGAGCGTCTGTCTCTGGCAGCACAAGACTCGGCCCCGCTCCTCGCGCCGCTTCGGAATCTACTTCCTGAAAGTATTCAAATATGGTCATTCTCCTCCAAATAGGGGCTCGCAAGCCTGGTTTTGCCGACGCCTTTCTCTTGCCCTTTCCCTTTCCCTTTCGATCCTCCAAGAAACTCTGGTATGTTGGCTCATACCCCAGAAGAGTGGAGCATCCCTACCATTACATCTAAAAAGAGCTTCGATCCGGACTGTTGACGCCATTCTTCTTATATGCTTGGAAATTGCCGACATATCTGCACAAAGAAGACACGGTTAGATAGAGCCAAACTCGAGAAGACCTAAGCTGACTGATGAAACACTCACTTGGGTTGCCTGTTTTGCTCGACACAGGATGTCGACGCACATCGTCCAGACCAAAATTATAATCACCAAATATTTGGAGGTATAGGTTCGCCCATTTTTCTAAGTCGGGCAATCTCATGAAAACATCCACGTATGGCTTCCAAGCAGTAAAGAAGTATCTACCGGACGCCCGATTACGGAAAAGAGAAAACAAGCCTATCAGGTTCGGCACAGAAAACTACAGACCGTCTCTTTCGCCTAGTGCCTGTATACAGCCTATGATCCGGTAACCATTCACTGATAGCTGATTGGGCGCGAGCCCGAACAAAGATAAGGATTCTCGAAGAAAAAGGGAGAATGGGATCCTTAATCGCCCTTCGGCTACTGCCATAAAAGGGACTGTCACATGATCTGCCGAATAAGCAACCTCGGATCCAACTTCTATATACGTCACCGAAGCTGGGATTCCATACCGACGGGAGAATTCTTCGAATTCAGGAAACCCTCCACGAAAGTGATCCAGATAAGGGCAGGGCCGATCCCCACCAGTCGTCCTAATTAGGCCACCTAGGGCCCTATTTGGTCGACCCCCCAGTACCGCGTAGGTTGGCTCATTATCATCAAAAAAATGACAAACGATATTGGTCCGGCCAGCAACTTGGGGCTGTCTTGAGGTAGAAACCTTTGGCGCAGAAAACCTAAAGGGAGATGATGTTTTCGAGCTAACAACAGGAGTTAGCTCCTCCGGGGGCATCCGAAACAGCGAATTCGAGTCTACATTTGATGAAGAGGAAAGGACGGTAATTACCTGGTCTATGTCGATCGTGAGGGCACAGTTTCGAAGGATAAAGAGGTCTCCGGAGGGTCTTTTCTGCTCGATGAAAATCCCGAACATCTAACCTCATCAACCTATTTATAGACCCCAACCAGGTACACAACACAGCTGTCAAACATTTAAATTATGCACAAGTACCGAAGAAGTACCGTCTGACCAGTGAACCAAATGTCACTACGTGGCAGAACACTGACATCCGAGCCGTTATTTCTCTACTGCTGTCAGATGTCAGTATCTACTTTGCCCGGATCATCCCTCCAGAGCAAAGTGTTCGGCACTACAGGATCAATCTTTCCCAGCTAAGCGGGAAAAGATTGAGGGGCTATTGTGGTAGCCGGACCTCAGCTCTAAGGGATCGGATCTGGCACTAAGGGCCGGACTCTGCTTTGGACCGTCCACATTCATTAGTGTCGCTGGTCCCATGTCCCTTCGTTAGACTCCAATGCTATCCGACAATCCCCTTTTTGGCGAAGCGCTCTGGCAATATGGGTTGGCCAAACAATAGTTGACTCCCCCGGCTACTACACATGTCGGTAGAGCGTCGTTCACCAGTCTTGTGACGAAACATCACTCTCGGCCGACCGATTCATAGCGGAAGGAGCATCCCTATGGTCTAACCTCTTTCACTGAGTGCCACTTCCACCTTTTTTCGGATCCCCCATCCGTATGGTTAACCCAGCCCACCGACTGCACCGGCCCACATTGGCCCATCACGTGCACCACTCGGGCCTAATACCGCACGGGGGAGCCCATAACGTGCGACCCACACACCAGTTCAAACCCTCAAGAGCACCAATCCCTATAAATACCCCCTGAGGGTACTGTTCATGGAGATCTGCTCTCCGATAGTCAAACGTCCGGTCTCGCTTTACTTTTTGTCTTCTTCCATAACAAAGGGACTAACTTAAGCTTTGGAGGCCCTGTCGGTCACAACCGATTGGCGGGCACTAACCTTTGTTTTGTAGGAGCCTAACAGGTAGATCCCTCTTTTATCTTTACAGGGACCCACACAGATCATCGGCCTCAACTACTGTCGCCTCAATTCAGACCACTACCGGTGACTCATACCCGAAGACCTGGTCGTCAGGAAGGCCATTCGTGAAGAGTGAGCCACCACAGTCACTACAAGTATGTACAACCTATAATTGACCTATATGCACTTTTAACCGGATAAAACACGCATTAAATTCGCCTTGATCTGATTTCCTTAAATTTTTCTTAAACTTAGATTTCTAAACGATTTCTAAGTTTTAATACGTTCTGTACATATCAGTAGGATCGCAATGCTGTTCTTACCTTAGTGTTAATGTTGATTTGATTGTCGAGACGTCCGGGTTCTTGGACGATCTTCCTCTTCCTCTCTCTCTCCCTTCTCCCTTTCTCCCCTAGACTTGATTTTTCTTTTTCTTTTTGATTTTGGTTTCTTATTTCTCTTTTAATTATATTAGGATAATTATAAGTTTATAAATTAAATTGGATTTAACTTTAGATTACGCTATAGTGAAGAAAGGTGCACCATAGCTACGATATTCCTTAAATCGAATATCTATAATTTATATATTATACAATAATTCTTTATTCATCCTTTTATTTCTAAAATTCCTTTCTCATCTCCAAGAATTTCCGAACCTTACTGAAAATTCCTATTTACCCTATTATATTCAATGTAAATTTCTAAGACTTAATTTCTCCCTTTAAGCCTCTTAATTAATTTTGATTCACGATAAACTTAATTATAATTATTTTGGAAAAATCATGGTGTTACATAGTGTCTCTTATAAACACGCAAATGTCACTGCCACCCTGTCAAGTGCCTCCCAGACATCGTCCTCTATAACACCTTGCATCCTTACAATAATGCCACAGGATCATCACTAACTGGCAACTAAACATCCAAACTAGTAATAGTAACACCGAGAAGATGTTGTCTAGGGTAATTCCCATCTCTCCAAATCCAAAGTGGAAGGTGTTGGTATCTGGTTTTCAAGGCTCGACCAACGAATAAACCAATATCTGGTTGCAAAAATTGTACGTCAGGTTAACAAACAAAGACCTCGAGTGTCTCAAAAAGGGTATTGAAGTCTAATATCTCAACCCGCCACTTTCTCAAGGTGCCAGAATATGAGTGCACCTTGAGGAGAGGCCTGTCCTCCCCCTCCTGCCATATCGCCTCGGGAATGTGCGTGCTGAAGTTGAGAAGAAAATTGGGCTCTAGTGGACCTACAACATCCCGACCTACTGAGCCACAAGTAGAGGGGATGTCGACTGTCGGGGTAGGAAGAGGAGTGCCAACTACAAGAGGAGTAACAGTCCATGGATGCCTATGAGGAGTAGGGTCAGAAGTCCGACTGTCTACTGTGGTCCTCCTATGCCCCTCAGAAAGCTGTGGAGCAGAGCAGTCAATCCATATCCTTCAAAAACATGACATTGCACATATTAAACAACCAATTGCAATGGAAAATAAAAACAACACTAAGTAATGTTTGGAAGTAAACCTATAATTAAGTTAAGTAGTATTTGGAAGTAAATCTAAAATAGAGCATTAAGTCCTAGTATTTATTTAGTACCTTTTTAAATATGACGTTAACATTCCTTAGAAGTCTTACTTTTTTGGCCATTAAGTTTATCTTGTTCAACTTATAATGTTTATTTTTGTATATAGCATAAAACAATGCTATTGACAATATTCGATGGGAAATATGAGTCCATCTATCAAACAACAATTACTTGGGATTTAGAAATGAAGGCATACATGATCTCATAGATTGTAATGGGGTATTTGAAATGCCAATACTAATGTTTGAAAAATGGGTCACATACAGGATGCCAAGGCTTTGAAATACAACATTTTGGAATGAGGTACATGAGATGCATAGTTTGAAATATGATATTTTGAATGCAAAATTTAGAAAATAGAATGCGACACTTGATGCCAAAGTTTGAAAATTGGAGTCAGACATGATGCCAAGATTTTTAAATGAGGCACATGAGATGCCAAACTTTTTGACAATTAATGGAAATTTATATATGCAAATTTAAATATGGAGTTGACACATTGCAAATGCTAGAGTATATGCCATGAATGCAAATACAGTTTCGTGGGTAATAAGGGCAAAACATATCTCTAAATTGATAGAATTGTTAAAAAATATATTTGGAAGTTAAAATCCAAAATTATGGTTGGACCTTGGATTTGAACTTTCGAAAACAAGATACTGGTTCGGAACTGAATATTTGAAGTGGTCTCGGTCATTTAAAAATGAATATCCGAAGTCTTCATTACTTCTCAGAACTGAATATCCGAACATACACCAAATTTTCGGATTATAATAATCGAAGTTAAACCCACAGACCTTATGAACTTAATGACTTCAGATATCCAGTTCCGATGTAAACCTCTTCAAATCAGACTTACATTTCTGAAAAATCAAGCCATATTCGAACATATACTTCCAAAAAATTGAGCCATGTTGGGCACTGGACATCCAAATTGCATGATTATTGAATTTTTTGTCTTAAATTGAATTAATTACATTCACAGTTTTCAATTCATATTATTACTAGTATTTCGCTAAAACTAAAATGTGGCTCATTCAATTTAAAACGCATACGACCCATTTTCAAATAAGTGATAAATCTATTGAATTCAAAACAAAATTTATCTCGATGTATGACGAGTCTGATAGCGAGGGAGGCATGCACACGCTAGAGAGAGGTATAAGAAACATAATGGGACACGAGAGAGAGCCGATTCAGAAGTTACGGTGGTGGTTCTGGACTTTGTACAGGAGTAACAGTGGTGGTGGTGGAAAGACGAATAGGAATAGAAAGTAAGGGCAAATAGATAAATTCACATCAATAATAAGAACATTTTGGATATTAAATAAGAATGCTGTGGGTTGTATTTAGAAGTTTTGTAATAAGAATTTTTTTTGTAGTGGATTATATTTAAAAATGAATTGTATCTAGAAAATAGTAAGTTTGTGAATTGAATTTCCCCATATATGAAAGAAAGTTGACTTTGCCGGCCTAATATAGATATTTTCTCTCTTATGATTTAGGTCATCCTAGGTTCTCTGCTTGGTATAGCTTAGAGTATAAGTTATCTTAACAGAGATTGTTTTGTGAAGATGAAGAACTCGAGAAACCCATTAGAGGCAAATTCCTTGTATCGTCTCTTTTTAACTTCAGCTACAGGTACGGCTGCTTTGATCATTTTTCTGGGTAAACCATTAAGAGGTTTCCGTTATCTTTGCTACTGGGTAACGTAGTGACTCTCTTCCTTATGTCGGGTATTTGTTCTGTTATCCTGTCAGCCGTTTTGCTTCAGGTATGGCGAGCTGCTTCAATTGGGGTTCCGGGTTCCAACTGCTATGCCCTTGACAATTCTAGTCACGTTTATGATTTTGTATCCTTCTCACGGGCAATGATAATTCTAGTAACTTGCTGAAGGAAAGTGGATACTCATCCATTTGTTTAATGTTGGCAGCCTCCCGCACGTATCAGTCATCGACTGATATAGGTTTAGAACTATTCTCGAGCATAACTTTGCCAGCTATGAAGTTGCTATTATTAGAGATCCTCCCTCCTCGGATTGGAGGGAGAAGTCCTTCCTGGAATTTATTGGTTGACCTACTGGATGTTTGAAGTTAATCGCCACAATTAGGATCTAATAGCAGGACTCTTTGGACTTGTTTTACAATGTAGAACAGTAATTCTAGGAACAAGACGTAGCCTAAACTTGCAAAAGTCACTGACCGTTATAAATAGTTCATATGTCTTCTGGAAATGGTTATAGAAATTGATTTTCATTAATTTGCCGCTCAGAGTGACTGGATTGGACATCCATTCGAGTACGAGGGGAAGGTAATGTCTTGAATTATAATCAGTCATGACTTTTCCTGATAAGTAAAGATATATTGACAATAATCCTTTATCATGACATCAGTGTACTGGTCATTAATGTTCAGAGATCTATATCTCATGCCTTTTTGAATTATTCAGGATTCTGACTTGGTGGTTCGATTTTGTAAAGATGTTGAAAGCAGATCACAAAAGGTATCTGCTGCCAACACTTGATTTTCAAGGAACTTATTACCGTGGTATATGTGTACATATAGCTCTACTTTTCATGGACTGAATAGATTAAGTGGATGGATAGTTCGGCATTTTGTCTCATGCTTTTACTTTCCATCTGCATTTTCTGGTAAAATTTTATGAGCCTCCTGCAGTTAATTATTTCTTTTCAGCGTCAGTACCTGCCTCCACTTCTCTCTGTATAGAAAATTCCTTATACTTGTGGAACTTCTAGTGCTGTTGAGATCTGGAATATAGTTCTTAACGGGAGGGTTGCTACACAACGGCTTTTATTTTTTTGGTTGTAAGAGCCATTTATAGTTACGGTTGTTCAAGGCCAGATGAAGTCATTAGTAACTTACTTTCATCTCTCCTTTTCTTGAATACTTGCTCCATGGCAGACTATGCCAATTGCATGCACGATTCAGTTTTGCTATTGTAACTTAAATGTTGTTCTTCTTGATGTAGCTAATTGTGGTTTCACTGGGTAACTTTGTAGTCACTTCGATTTTGCTGCCTGATTAATTAGAAAAGAGGAATTTAAACTTGGTGTTAATAAATAAATGAGTTGTGTTTTGTGGGACTTT
>NMUG010000683.1:0-20860 GCA_002855965.1 Monotropa hypopitys | reverse complement strand
GGATGACTTTACCTTTGTTCAAAAGGTTGTTATAGGGATGTTTTTTAACAGCAGACGTGATAGAACAAGAAAGAATAATGTCAAGATGTTAAGGACAGAGTCCGAGTAAACAGAACTTACAGCCTGCTTTTCCTGGCTGTATCTATTAGTCACTTCTTGAAATCTTGCCAATGCCTACAAGACATCGCCAGCAAAATATAAACTCACCAATGCACAGCCAACAATAGATAAAAACAATTGCCTTCCAAGCAGGCAGCATTACCTTTCTATATTCTGTCTCAAATTGGCGTAGGTCAGTCCTCTTCCTCAGAATCTGAGACTCAATCTCCTTAAGATTATTCGTTGTATCCTCGTATGTCTTTGCACAAACAGCCTCGATCGTATACGAAGCAGTTTTAAAGAAGTTGTCGCCTGTGCAAATAAGGGTAGAAGCTCAGTATACAGATTTTATTGCTTATGCACAAGCAACTTAATAACAGTAACGGCACCAGAAACTCCAAAAGAAAAGGGTTTAAGCAGCTTTAAAACTATTCAGACCATAAATTGCGAATATATGAGTGCCAGCCTTTAGTTCTGAGACTTCACAAGGCTGAAGGCCTTCCAGCTTTTTGAAAAAAGCAGCTTCAGGGTCCTTTGCCATTGCTAACTGCAGCACCACATTTACAAATTCATCACGTGATACGCCATGACATCCTGAACCAATTTCAAGAGAACAATGGACAGCCTGCATACCGCATTCATAGTTGAATCCATTCTGTACACTTGAAAATGTAAGAAATACATCCCAGCAGAAGTCACTTTACCAGTCTTCTCACTATCTTCCTGTACGCAGACATGACATACTACTACATTAATCAAGCCACAAGAGATCAATTACAAGATTTTCTTAGGAAACATATATTGAAGGAAACTGCAAATCAAAACACTAGCCCGTTGAGGTAAAATGATTTATGGATAACCCCAATACGATAAGAACAGGACTCTAAACACAGATGAGAGCTGCTATGAAAGCAATAGTGCTGGGGGATTTGGTGGTATTTTCAGGAATGAAGAAGGATGATGGGCCATGGGATATACTATGGAAAATATAATTTACCAACAGCCTTGAAGCCGAGCTTTGGGATATCTACAGGGGGTTCGCTGTCATTTTGGAGAAGAGAATGAGCTAGGTAGAGTCCGACTCTTTTCAAGGTGTACAACTCGTGTGCAAAGCAGTCCCTACCAATTGCCCACAAAGAACCCAGTGGAATAAAATTCCACCTCAACCATACCAACAGTACATTGAAAGATAACTGCAGACAAGCCAATCAAAGAACAGATCATTTGCCTAAACTTTGAGCAGGGCTGAATGAAGAGTTCGTTATGTCTAGTGAGTCCCTCCCTCGGTCAAGACGCTGTGTGTTTAAAGATGCCATGGGAAGGGAATTTTTCAGGGACTTCAATTTTCCTGTTTTGAACTATTTCTTTCTGATGTACCGAACAAAATATAAAAGATAAGAAGCAGAACGACTGTTGAAAACGTAGGATGTTCTGGGTGATGATAGTTCACGCTCTGTGAGGAAAATAAACACAAAACAAAACAACACTGCTGCGCAAGCCTTATACCAAATAAAAATCAGATATCAGCAAATGTCTGAGGTAGTGGTCGGTGAGTAGTGCAATATATTGGTTGGAGAACTTTCGCTTTGTATGTTGACGGGGTTAATGGTTAAGAGAGGTTCGCCTTAACAGAAAGAGGCAGAGGATACGAAAGTGGTTGGGATGCAACTCTGAGTAGAGTGGGGTCTGCGGGAAGCTAGTAGAACCCTCACAAAAGTGTCGGAGCATGTTCAATTTGTGTTTATGTCTGACACTTGTTGTACACCGGTACAAGAAACTAATAGTTGTGTGGGTGCTTCTTAGATGAACAACAACCAGCTGTTAGCTTAAATGTTATCCGTCAATATCCGTAAAGGGGAGGTGCAGTGCCCAAATGGGAATGAGAGCATGAATCTTGCCTATCAATAAAGCAAACACGACTTTTTGAGCTTTTCCTTTTCTTTTCCGTTCCTTTTTTTGGAACATCATTTCAAACAGGGAACACAATGGTGACGAAAAGAAGGAAAAGGAGGAAAATTTCAATTTTTTTCTCAATATAACATGAATTCTGGAAAAAATAAAGTAAATCAAATGGAACATGGAACAAAAGGAGGAAGAAAAAGAAAACATTTAGAATACCTGTAAACCTAGTCCATATCCACCATTGGCATCTTGTTCAAAATAAAGTAGCTGTAACATAAGGGCAAATGTTGTTTCTTAGTAATGCAGATAACACAACACTTCAAGAGATAGACTGCCGCATTGTTAGCACACGCGAGATAGTCGGCCCAATTGGTACACTGTGTTAACTTACCTTAAACTTGCTCTGTGCAGCCGAAGTGGCTCTAATCACAATTCCTGCCTCAGCTTGTTCCTCACTAATAGTTACACCAAAGAAGTGTGCACACTGCTTTTCTACCTACAGTGAAGCTAAAGAAGAGTGAAAGGAGTAAAACAGAAAGTCTGAAACAAATATGTATTTCCCAATGTAATGCAAATAAGGACCTTTCCACTAACTGATGTTCCAATTGGGAGAGGTCTGACTGTGACGGTTCCATTTAAAGCTTCTTCAAGGACATTCGCAGAAATAGTAGTCTTGATAGGGACACCTAGCTTGCTATAAACAAAGTGAAAAAGACACTAATATAGGTGCCAATAGTAAAAACTGCCTACATTTCAAAATAAAAAAAACACCCACCTGAATAATGCCGCAAACATTGTGTTAACTGTTCCAAGGTTAGAAAGATCAATTTCCATATCCATGCCCTGAGCATCAAGAGCCTGCTCATATGACAAAATTATAACGAATAAACCATCACACTAGTTAGTCAAAATATTTCAAAGATAAAAAAACTTGGAAATCATAGTTTCATTCCAGCAAACAAAAGCCGCCCAAATTAATTGGTGGGTCACCGACAGGTAAAAAGGAACAGCAAAATTAAATGAACATGCTCTGTGAGAGCAACACACGAGATTCATCACTAGACACGAAGGTTTTGAAACGTCCATGCGCACCACTAGGGATACAAATTCATGTCTGTAACACCTCTCAACCCCCCACCAATAACTTCATCCACATATCTATGAATAAATATTATGGGCTCCAACTCCCAAACAACAATAATGGAGAGGACATACTTCCCAGGGGTGATATCAGTTCGGAGTCGGTTGGTTCGAGGTGATTTTTTGCTAGACCGATTCAGTTTGGGAAAGTTTTCTCAGGACCAATCCCGACCGGTTTACATGAAGGGACCGGTACCGGTTCGGGGTAGGGTCGGTCCAGTCAAAGATTCCGGAGAACGGTCCCGTTATAAGAATCAACGAAATATTAATAGAAATGAAAAAAATTGAGTTAGGTTCAAGCGAAATTCAAAATCTCTATGAACAATCCCGTTTTTTGAATTTTTTAAACTTCTTAGAGTCCAAAACTCGAAAAACATAAAACACGAAAGTCGTAGATATCGTGATTTCTTGTGACCAAACACGGATGCTTTTCAATTTATGGAATGTATGAATTTATACGAATATTTGAAGAAAAATATTGTATATAGAAATCTGACATTTTACCATTTCATACTTCGGACACAAAATCGGATGGCGTAATGAACCCGTTAAAGTTAGAGCCTAACACAAAAGTTTTTCTAACATGTTTAACTAACAGTGCAAATTTTTGTAATTTCTAGACCTGTTTTGTTTTTTTCACGAATTAAACCGTGAAATGTTATCAGTTCGGTCTCATCGGTTCGGTTCGGTTAAAATTTTAGGTATCTAATTATATAGTTATAATAGTTTCTTCCAATAAGCATGGTGTCCTAACTTTAGCAAAAATTCCAAGACACTCTTAAAGAAGTGGACGGGTTCTTTTTCAAAACCAATAAGCCTGGTGTCCTAACCAATTTGGTCAGCTACCGTCCTTCTGCCATTCTGCCAAAGCTTCAAGGGATAACTTCACATACTTTCCTTCATAACACCTCATGTTAATTTCGTCTTCTTTTTCCATAGCATTTCCATCATCTTATATTATTCTCTGCAGAATTTCAATCTTTCGTGGTACCACATATTCCTCTTGGTATTGTCATCTCATCTATATTCCCATTTCACTAATGTACTATTTATTGGTTGCCCAGTATTCAAAATTTCCACCTATAGCATTGTTCCATTTCCCACTTAGAAAAAACATATTGTCAGATCCCCTACTACTTTTTCATCCTTCCAACAATTGATAGTAAAGAAATTTTGAGGCAGATAGAGTAGCAACTAAAAATCTCTGGTGGTAACTTTAAAGCAAAGTAAGATAATGTTGGGGAAACACTAAATAGCAGAAAGAACAGTGTGTGCGAGTCCACAAATCTATGTTCTCTTCATTTAATCCTGCCAATATTTGTGTTCAATAATTTTAGTTCAAAAAGAAAGAAATGGTGCCTCAAATTTCCAAATGGTCTCCACAAGTATAGCGGGTCCACATAATCAGGAACATCATATCTGAATTTAAAAAATGAATAAAATAAAGAAATGACACGTGTCCTGCCTTCCCACCACTGTTTAATATTCTTCAGCCACAGAAAGACAGGGAGTTTATATTTCTATTTTGGAAGAAAAATCCACAAAAAAGCTAACAATATCACAAAACTTCAACACCAGAATATGAAGGAAATGGGAAGGAAGAAGAGTACCTCAAACCCAGCATTGTCATAATGTCTTCTTTTCTCAGGATCGGATAAGATGCTATAAGAGTATGCAACCTCCTTGAAAAGTTCCGAAGCTTCAGGATTATTTACATTTTTGTCGGGATGGTACCTGTCCATTGTTTAATCAATAAGTTGCGCCCAAATAATTCAACATACAGTTCCTGTGGTTACTCCGAATCAGAATCACCATGCATTTCATCGTTATTATCATATCATCGACTACATAAGCTGTAGTCTGAAGTCCCGATGGACAGAGTACACGTCACGATCCGGATTTTATACATAATTTTCAAAATATTTGCAAAACCCAAAATATTTTCCATACACCATAATTACCCATAATACGTGAATTACAACATTCACGTCATAAATTTATAACATAAGTTTCCCAAAAAATTATCCACATCGAAAAAAAAAAACTTTAATACATCACCAAGTAATAGGTTTACATTATTCCCAAAGGAATTCGAATAATGAAATAAGAGTAACAGATTTTCCCATCACTAAAACAACAAAATGATGAATCATAACTCTAAATCTTTAAAATATGGGCCATTATGCCATGCACTCCAACCAATATCATACTTCTGGCCTACGGCTGCGGCACGGTACCTAAAAATGATTGTCTAAGCAAATCATGTGCCCAATAGAAAAATCTCTATCCAATACTATATATAAGTGTGGTGCATTGTGCACGTGTCGTGGAACCCTAGGATGCATGCAATAATATGCTCAATAGGTTCCATCACTTTCCATTTTCAACAATACCAACCAATTCCTTATACCTTAATTGGATTAAGGATTTGTTCAACAACATTGACTAATTCGGTATACCTTAATGACATTAAGGAGATATTCATTTTCATTTGCCTTAACGAGATTAAGGACTTAATCACTAACGTGTCTTAACTAAATTAAGATCTTAACTCATACCATATGCATTAACAAAATTAAGGTCTTACTCAACACAACATACACCTTAACGAAATTAAGGGATTATCCAACACAATATGTCTCAACGAAATTAAGAAATTTCAACAGGCATGAGATGCCTGACAACCACCCCTTGCACTACGATAAGCCCCAATCATTCCTTTGCACAACAATTCGGACCAATCACCCCTTGCATCACACACGTCTTACACACTTTACAAATGTTAAAGAATTCTCCTCCTAACAATACTCAACCACATGAATTTATAAGGACATCATAACACAACGAAATGCTAGCTAGGGAATATTCCTCTTAACCATTCATTCATCATTTATCATACATTGCATTTTAATCATTCAATGCATGTTAGGGAGTCATCACCCTAGCCATGCCTAACACCAGGAATCTATCTACCCACCTCAATTCAATGATTTATATATGTTAGAAAATCTCCCTACTAATCATGCTCAATGATAAGTTTTAATGCATGCAACACAACCCGTGTATCCAATTACCCTGGTGTACCTCTATATGATTTCAATTTTATGATTTCGCACTCGAATTAATAGAAATCACTTAATTGGCTCAAAAGCCCTAATTTCTCACTTTGACCACAACCATAGGTTTTTCGCATTTGGGGTTTCATGAAATAGTAGTAAGGCGTCGTAGATGATGATTAAACACAAGAGTATCTCAACATGGACTAGATAAACAAGAACCCAAGTGTAAACATTTAGAAAAAAACTTTGAAATCGAAATATGACTCAACAATATCAAAACCCATGAATCTAGATAGCAAACTTTCATGAAAACATATCTAGTACAAACATATATAGGAGTGAGAGAAAATTGTACCAATTAATATTTTGAGCAAAACCCCAGACTTCCCTAACTTGCAACGAGAAGGAACGGCTTGAGTATGACAATCTCCTCGAGCTGATCTACAACATTGGTTAAAGTGAAAACCTCGAATCTAAATAGAGGTGGGTGTATTGTAGAGAGAGAAAGAGAGCCTTGAGGAAGAGAAGTTTAGGAGAAGAGAAGAGAAGAGAGAAAGATGGAAATTGAAGAATGATTGAAACGTACCCCAAGGATTCCATTTATACTTCACACGAAAAGCGACAAAAATGTCCTTAAAGCAATACGGATCCGCAGGAAAATGCCCCTACCAATAGAGAGCATCATCTCTACCGGTACAGGGAACCTCAGGCCTCCTCTCTATCGATAGATCGATAGAGATATCCCATCTATCGATAGAGGAGCAACAAATTCTGGGGGAAAAACATCAATCGATAGAGGCACTCGCTCTATCAATAGAGAGACAACTAACTCAGGACACACACCTTCTCTAATGGTAAAGGAACGCTCTATACTAGTAGAGATGCACAAACACCAGGGAAGCGATATAGGAATATGGGTAGAAGAATCCCTATTGGACAGAATCCCTCGCTATCAATAAACGAGCACTCTCTACCAGTAGAGAGGCACCCAATCACCCCCGAACAACAGACCAACCCCACCATCACTTTCATAACTCAAATTCAGACAACCTCGGATAAATTATTAAATTTTCACCAACATTACGAACATTTTTTTATCAAACTAGCATGAAAATATTCCAGAAAGTTTTATAAAATATCAAGTCTTTACAGTACAACTACATGAAACAAGAGTGTTACTAATGACCAATCTGTGAATTGCATCATTTACTAACAGCATCATGAACTATGCTTACTATCGAGTCGCTAAGGCCAAAATAAAATCATAAACACTAACAACCACCATGCCTCCTTAAGTTTGAGTATTATTTATTATTATTCTAATTCCAACTTCCACCTATGTTGCTGCCTTCACAAAAGGAACTTCCTTAATCTATGGCCAAAAAACTATGCATCACAACGACACTATTTTTTGAACATTAGGGTACGTATAGAGTAAAAACAGTAACCAACTTTGCAAATCTTACAATGGTACAACCGTCTATTTCTTCCTATCAAATAAACTAAAAAAATGAGTTCCTGATTGTGTTCAAATGCATTCAGAAACCACAAAGATCAAGGCAGTACATGTTTAGAAAGAAGATTAACAATTTCAAGCTATAGACTTGTTTATAAAAGAAGTAACATTCAATCTCCAATATGAAACGTACTTGAGTGCAAGCTTTCTATAAGCAGTTTTAATCTCTTGGTCAGTTGAATCTCTAGTAACTGATAACACCTCATATGGGTCTCGACGAAGGACTGAGGCTGAGGGCCCTTCCGTTTTTGTACTTCCCATCCCCCCTCCTCTTATCTCTTCCTCCAAACCCTTCTGCCCGACTTCTCTTTCTTTCTCCAAATCTATCTATTCTCTACCTTGAATCTGTGCAGGTACCACGCTTCTCAATTTTCACAGTCAACCACAGAGGTTGTAACAAATCTACAATCACAGAAATTGAAATAACAAACCTCACAGCGATTATTTCAAAAACAGCGAATATTTATTTCTGGGTCTACTGAAAATCAGACCATTCGAAAAAGAATGGCAATTTTGTTACTCCCGCACATAAAAGGTAGCGAAAGAGGGAGAGAGTACCAGATGTCCACTTTTTCGAGCACTAGATCGACGACGGACCAGGTCAGGAAACTAAATCCAAATGCGCGTGATCGGTGGCTTAACCGGCGGGCGCCTCATCGGTGGCTTACCGAGACGGGGGAGTGGTCCACAGATAACGAGAAATTAGATCTTCGTTCGTGCCCTAGCTAGCTGTGAGAAAGGAAGGAGGAAGAAAGGTGAACCGTGGAATTTACATAAAAAAATGAATGCATTATCAAACACGCTTTCAGTTTAGATAATCAAAAACATTTTGTTATTTAAAAAATGACTGCAACAAATTACATTGTTCCACCTAAAATTTTAATAAATCTCCCATTCCCTCTGAACTTCCAATAATTCATCATGCATCATGCTCCTCCAAACTTCCAACAGATTACTTTGAATTTTTTAAAAAATCTCAAAGTACAATGATGATGAGAGACTGATTCAATTCAATATCGAATTTTCTCAAAAAAATATTAGGCAGGTCCTTATTGCAGCAATTAATTTGACAAAACAAAAATATAGTATAAAACTGTTGTTCGTCGATTGAACACCACTAACACTAAACAAAAAAGAAAACAACCAGAAACAAGATACAAATAGAGATGGGTTTTATTACAATCCAAAGAAAATCTGAGTTTTGTGTTACACACTCACTTTCAATCTCACAAATAAAAAACCTCACAAATCTTTTGTGTATCTCTCTCTCTCAAACTTTGTCGTGATAGAATTTGCACAAAGAGATAGAGAGAAGAGAAAAAAGAAAAAAGAGATCTTATTATCAATGACTAGAATAATACAATAGATGGCTTTATAAAGGTTGAGAATAAGAAGAAATATGAAACTATCCTATAAGGAAAGAAATAAAGAGAATATTTGACTAGCCTAAAAAAGATAATAAAGTATACTAAATAAATACAAGGCTAATAAGTAAAGGTAATCAAGAGCAAACTTAGGAGATAATATTATTATTTCCTAACATGTCACACACTCACTGAGTTCACACAATATCAGCCTCTCTCTCTGTTATCTCTGTCTCCTCTCCGTTCTCTATATATCACAAAGAATAACATATTCTTTTTATACAAAACTCGCGCAGGCCCTAAACAAAATGCTGAACCGCCATAAACTTCGCTCGAGCTAAGGGCACCATGCTCGAGCGAAGGGGCAACCCGCTCGAGCGAAGAGAGTCGCTCGACTCCAAAGATCTTCCCATTGTTTGAGAAGCACAACCGCTCGAGTGGAGGGAACACGCTCGAGCGAGAGATTTGGCTTGAGCGAAATAAACAGCTTGAGCGAGGGGTGGAATTTCAACAATCACCCCCTTCACCCCCGAGTGAGCAAAGTCTTCTACAACACCTCATGTCGCCTCCTCCAATCAGCTATCTCTGGTAAGCGCATGTGTCACTAACCAATCGAGCATCCATGTACCACCAAACAAAGTACACAAGAACGAAAGAGTGTATCCTTGCAAATCCAGACTCCGTGGCCAATCAGAAAATCCCAGTACCGCAGCCCCTCAACTAAAATGCTTCCACGCGCACACCTCAAATCCAAGGTATCTGCGCTTTCCAACCAAAATACTCGCACCCCCTCAACCAGGTGCATCCGAGGCTCAATGGCTCGACAACCTTGGTGATAGTGTCCCTCCCTCTGTGTCGACAACTCTGGAAAGATAACTACCATCAAACATATCAGGAGCAAAATAAACTCTTTTTGGCTTCGTCACGGCCCTTCCTATCACGTCAGATCCAAGAAGCATATATAGCCCATCAAATCTCTTCCCCAACAGTACTTCACGCTTTGCAATAGAAACCTGAAGTACTCCAGAATCAGTAGAAAAACTACATCCTCTCTCATCAAGCATCCCGAGAGATATCGAGTTTTTCTTCACTCTTGGCACGTGCCTTACTCCCACTACTGTCATAATTTTTCCACTTGGCACTCGAAACTTCACTGTCCCCTTGCCAATAACCTGATTCATTGAACCATTGGCCATTTAGACAAGACCTCCATCGCATGCCTCATACTCCCAAAACTGTGATCTATCCCTGCAGATATGATATAAGCGCCCTAAATCTAGTACCCAATTCGATTTTCCTACATCTATAGTGTCTAACACTGCCAATGCCAAATCATCATCGGAGTCATGAACAGCCACTACTGTCTCTTTTTCTCTTCCTCCACCTTAAACCTTGGACAATTTCGTTTTATATGCCCCTCTTCTTGGCAATAATAGCAAGTGAAAAGTATGCCCGCTCAATTTGGACATGACCCTTGGGAGTCATCACCCTCCCAGTCCGAACAGGGAAGGTGACATTAGACACAGAGTTCTTGGTGGTGGATGTGCCTTCAGCCTATAACGCTATCATTGGGCGTACTTGGAAGCACAAGATGGGGGTCATCCCCTCTACCTATCACCAGATTATCAAGTTCCCAGGGCCCAAAGGGATTGAAAGCATCAGAGGAAACCAGAAGTCTGCCAGAAACTGCTTCATGGCTTCCATCAAATCTACTGCTAATACCGAATAGGTAAAGTCAACTGAAGTTCCAGATCAACCTGTCTTGGAAGATGTAGACGTGGACCCCTCCACCCGTGTGGTCGAGAACCTGAGAAAGGTTCCCGCCCACAAGCCTGATGAGGATAGGTATTTCTTGATCGGAGAAGAGCTCTCTGAGGAAGATGTCGCTGAATTTGTCCAGGTGTTGTGGGACCACATCGACATATTTGCTTGGACCCCATAGAAGATGTCTGGGGTACAGACGAGCATAATATGTCGTCGGCTGAATGTCGATCCTTACCACAAGCCAGTAATGCAGAAGAGGAGACGATCAGCCACCCAGCACTCAGATGCAGTCATGGAAGAAGTCAACCATCTTGTCTAGGCAGATGCTATCAGGGAGGTCTACTACCCAGAGTGACTCTCCAACACCGTCGTAGTCAAGAAAAAGAACGGAACCTGGAGAGTATGCATCGACTTCACAAGTCTGAATAAGGCTTGTCCCAAGGACAGTTTCCCCATGCCCAAAATCGACCAGCTGGTGGACTCTACGGCGGGATACAAGCGGATGAGCTTTCTGGATGCATACAAAGGCTACCATCAGATCGCTATGTATGAGCCCGACCAAGAGAGGACATCTTTTATCACACCACCGGGATTGTACTGCTACAAGGTAATGCATTTTGGACTGTGCAATGCCGGAGCAACATAACAGAGGCTAGCACCCCTTATGTTCAAAGATCTACTAGGTAAGAGCATGGAGGTTTACATTGATGACATGGTAGTCAAGTCAAAGGAGACGGACTCCCACATGGACGATCTCCGCCACACCTTCCAGATACTCAGAGATTTCAAGCTGAGGCTAAATGCCTCCAAGTGTGCCTTTGGGGTAAGCTCTGGGAAATTCTTAGGGCACCTGGTGACTCAGAGGGGCATAGAGGCAAACCCCGATCAAATAGTTGCATTGCAAAACCTCCAAAGTCCGAGAAGGACCAAAGAGGTGCAACGTCTGACTGTGATGGTTGCCGCGCTCAACCGATTTATCAGCCGCTCATTGGACAAATGTAGATCCTTCTTCCAGCTCTTGAAAAAAAGAACAGATTATACCTGGGGAGCAGACTGTGAAGAGACTTTTTAGGGTTTGAAGAAATACTTGGTCGAACCGCCGCTCATCGCCATGCCCAATCCTGGAGACACACTGATCGTTTATTTGGCAGTCTCAGAGCATGCAGTGAGTGCCGTGTTGATCAAACAGGAGGAAGGGCAACAAAAGCCAGTGTATTGTATCAGCAAGACCATGCTGGACGCAGAAACCAGGTACCTTCCCTTGGAGAAGTTAATTCTAGCACTAGTGATGACTTCTAGGAAGCTCCAACACTATTTTCTGGCTCATACCATCGAAGTACCAATTGTCCACCCTATAGGATCTGTCTTGAGAAAGGCAGACCTGTCAGGAAGGGTTGCGGTATGGTTAGTTGAGCTGGGAGAGTACGACATCAGATACGTGCCCCGCATTACAGTAAAGGGTCAAGTTCTTGCATATTTCGTGGTCGAGTTCTCCCACGAGCCTGCATGGACACCCCAAGCCCAGGCGTAGGACAACCAAGCAATCCCCATTCTTCCCGCACTATCAGGCACTGATGAGCTGAACAGAGGAGAGTAGTGGAAGCTCTTCGTGGACGGATCAGCATGCAATAAGGGATCCAGGATGGGCATGGTCCTTTTTCTCCCCAGAAGGACTGGCTTTGGAGCAGTCAGTCCGGTTATCATTCAAAGCATCCAATAATGAAGTAGAGTATGAGGCATTGATCACGGGTTTGAAAGTGGAAGAAGGTGCAGAGCTGAAGATCTACTCATCCATTGCGACAGCTAGCTCGTGGTCAACCAGCTTTTAGGAGAATATGCCACCAAAGACGACAGAATGGGTTCTTATGCAACCCTAGCTAAGAAGCTCCTTCAGCAATTTAAGAAGACAGAAATGGTCCAGATCAGCTCTAGACAGAACAGTCACGCGGATGCCTTGGCCTGCCTGGCCTCCTCCGTACTTTTTGAGCTCTGTCGCACGGTGAGTGTCGATTCTCTGTCCCAGCCGAGCATCCGGTCGACGGACTCAGATGAGATCCTCGATCTGGATACAGGCCCGAGCTGGATGGATCCTATCGTCGCTTACTTAGCGCGGGATGAGCTCCCCGCAGACAAGAGGGAGGTTCACAAAATAAGAATTAAATCAACCAAGTACTGGCTCTCTCCAAAGAAGATTCTCTACAGAAAATCTTTTACAGGGCCATACTTACTTTGTGTCCACCCTGACATTGTTCAACGATTTTTTTTCGAAATCCACGAGGGGGTGTGCGGCAGTCACACAAGAGGGCATTCCATAGCCCAAACAGCCATCTCCCAGGGATATTGGTGGCCATATATGCAAGAAGACGCCAAGGTCTATGTCAGAAGCTGCGAAAAATGCCAAAAAATTGTGCCCATTATCCACTCCCTTGCAGCAGATTTAGCACCCCTCACGAGTCCTTGGCCCTTTACTCAGTGGAGTATCGATATCGTAGGGCCCATGCCAAAAGCAAAAGGAATGAAGAAGTACTTACTCGTAGCAACTGATTACTTCACCAAGTAGATCGAGGCAGAACCACTTGCCAAGACTACTGAGCGCAACACAAAACAGTTCGTCTGGAAGAACATTATCACCAGATTTGGAATCCCTTATGCCATTCTATCAGACAATGGCACCCAGTTCCAACACAAATTCAAGTCATTCTGTTCAACCTACAAAATCAAGAACTTCTACGCTTCTGTCATTTACCCGCGGTGCAACAGTCAAGCTAAGGCCTCTAACAAGACTATCCTAGACGACATCAAGAAGAGGTTGGACAAGGCAAAAAAAGATGGGTTGAGGAGCTACCACTAGCCATTTGGGCTTACCGCACGACGCATAAAAGATCCACAGGTGAAACTCCTTTCTCATTGGCATGCGAAACAGAAGCTGTGATCCCGCTAGAGGTTGGCATCTCCACCATACGCAATGATTTAGTAGAACAAGGGGGCAATGACAACGCCCTAGCCGTACAGTTGGACCTCGCCGAAGAAAAAGAGAAAGAGCATTGGTCAAGTTAGTCTCTTACCAAGAACAACTAGCCAAATTCCACAACAGAAAGGTTCACCCGAGGGAATTTGGAGTTGGAGACTTGGTCTTAAGGAAGGTCCTTGGCAATACTAAAGACCCAGCAGATGGCCAACTGGGACCAAATTGGGAAGGGCCCTACAAAGTGATCGACAAAGCAGGTTTGGGAGCATACCGATTGATAGATCTGGATGGAGGCAAGATCCCGCGCACGTGGAATGTTTCCAACCTTAAGAAAATTTTCCAATAATTTTTCCTTTTTGGCCATGTATCAGAACTTATCAATAAAAACCCAACTTCCATCTGATCCAATCCTCAGTGCTCGGCAGCTTATTTGGAGTAAGGAAGCAGATGCTTGACAGGCCTCCACTTCCTTACTAGGGGGCAATAGTCCTGGGTAGAGAATACTCGGGATAGTTGTCTCGAGATCAGAACCTTACAGGGAACCATAAATCTCGAGGAACTGGTCTTAAAACTAGTAAAAGTCATTGGTCCCGAGCAGAGAATGCTTAGGATAAATGTTCCGAGATTAGAACCTTACAGGGGACCAGAAATCCCAAGGAACTGATCTCAAAACTAGTAAAGGTCATTGGTCCTGAGTAGAGAATGTTTAGGATAAATGTCCCGAGATCAGAACCTTACAGGGGACCAAAAATCCCAAGGAACTGATCTCAAAACCAATAAAGGTCATTGGTCCCGAGCAGAGAATGCTTGGGATAAATATTCCGAGATCAAAACCTTACAGGGGACCAGAAATCCCAAATAACTGATCTCAAAACTAGTAAAGGTCATTGGTCCCGAGCAGAGAATGCTTAGGATAAATGTCCCGAGATCAGAACTTTATAGAGGATAAAAAATCCCAAGGAACTGATCTCATAACCAGTAAAGGTCATTGGTCCCGAGCAGAGAATACTTAGGATAAATGTCCCGAGATCATAACCTTATAGGGGACTAGAAAATCCCAAGGAACTGATCTCGGAACCAGAAGCAGATAAACTCTCTCGAACAAAGGAGGTTCTGAGATATGTCATAAGGCAAGTTCTTCACAGGGAATCAAAAGTTCCAAAGAACCAACCCAAAGAAGTCATCTTACAGGGGATAAGTAGTCCCAAGATGATCCAGGGTAAAATAAGAAGTAAGTTCCCATAGTGCGGCTGTGCTGGGTAAAATCCTTTAGAAAACTGATAAGTCCCAAGGACACCTCGCCACAGTGCGGGTTATTTATAAGGAAATTCTTAGGAGGACTAAGGTCCCAAGGGTAACCTTACAGTGCAGAAAACAGAACAAGTCAAAGCAAAAGTAAGAAACACATCATTACATTAATTGAAAGGAAGTTGATGCAAAAACAGTACAAAGAAAGAGAAGAAAAATAGCAAACAAAGAAAGAAAAAGAAAAAGAGCAAAACAAAGAAAACTCAGGCTTGCTTCTTAGCAGCCTTCTTCGCTGTCTCCTCCCCAACGGTCTTCTCCACCAGCCCGACAACAGGAGTATCCGGGAGACTATCTTCAGCAAGACCATCAGCAGCTGGAGTAGTAGGAGGAATAACAGCTATGGAGGTGGAAGCCCCATCAACGGGCGCTGGAGGAAGTGTGTCAACAGGAGCAGCCAGAGGATTTTCCATCCACAAAGAAGAACCCACCTCGATGTCGCATGCGTCCAAGGCTTGGTTCCAGATCTCCGGGAAGAAAATCTCCCTTATTGCTGGAAGCTCCTCCTGAAAGGAACGCTCATAGTTGGCCTTAGTCTCAGATGCACCCTTATCATAAGCCGCGGTGAAGCCGTCCAAGACTTCCTTCTGGGACTTCTCCAGCTCAAGCTTCCTCTCCTCCAGCAGCTTGTTCAGGGCTGCTCGCTCAGCCTCAAAGCCTTTCTTCTCAGCCACAAAAGTCTTCCTCTCAGTTTCGAAGAATTTGGTCTTTGAATCCAGCTCCCCGCGGGCTTCCGCAAGGCCCTTCAATCGTCTCTTCTTAGAGGAATCCAACAGGACCTTTAACCTGGCCACCTCAGCATTGGAAGCATCCAGCTGCTTCTTTTTCTCCTCGTGCCTCCCCCTCAGATCTATCACAAGGTCAGCCTGAGCCTTCAGCTTATCCATGGTCTTGTTTAGCTCGATTTGGAGAGGGGTAAGACGCAAGTCAAGCTCAGTAGAGCACTAGAGTGCCTGCGCAAAGAGAAGATCGTAAGAAAATAAGCAAGCAGAAAGAATGGATAAGAAGACGAAAGCAATAGTCAGAAGTGATTACCTTTATAGCGTACACCAGGACACGGTGGGACAACTCTCCCGTGCTGTGTTTCTGCTCTTCTGCAGCATCAAGTGGGAGCATCAGTGCGCGACAGAGCCCGCGAGCATTGTTCCCATCGAATATTTTGGACCCCTTCAGCACGGGGGTCCCATAATCCCTCAGTAGTTCGGGAGCCCAGGGTTGAACAAAGCTCCCGGCAGGGTCGGTAGCAACTTCCTGCTGCCCAGTTTCAATAGGACCCTTCTTCTTCTTGGCAGCTGTAGGATCTAATGGCGGATCGGCCACGCGCTTTGATGTGGTGCGCGGGGGCAGATCAGCCGCCGTAGTCCCTACAGGGCGCGCTGAGAAGGAGTTGGGGGGATTACCTTGGCAGTGGTAGGTGGGATTGCCACGCTGCCGCCAGTTTGAACCACCCTCCGAGGTGGGGTAGGTGAGCGACCTTCCAAGGCCCTCTTAGCAATTTTAGTAAGGGAGAAGGCCGACATGTCACCTCTGTCGCTTGTTTGTTCTGATTGGTCAGCCCAATCCTACAGTTGGTGCCGATCAGTAACAAGGCTGGGTGGCTCCCGCGAAGATGGACCAACAGTAAGTGGGTCGGCAGCAGCACGTACCCCCACCTGTCGTTCTCGAAGAGCTCGTCGCTGTCAATGCTTTCCGAATCAGAGGATTCTTCTTCCTCTTTAGTGCTGCCTTCCTCTTCTTTGTCTTTTTCCCCTTCAGGGGTATGGACTACGGGGGCTGGAAGGGCAGGTGCAACAAGAGCGTGAGGAATAACTCCAGTATCAGTCGCGGGCCGCCGAACACCGCGGTATCCTCTGTAGTGCGGGGTGTAGCCCAAAAGCCGGTCAACAGACCTATCTATGAGCTTCCCGGACGGGTGCTGGAAGTCGAGATCCCTCTTGACATCTCGGTGCTTGTAGTTTGGGTTATTGAAAGAGTTGCGGTTCACGTAAATATCTGCAGCAGAACCAGAAACAAACAGTCAGATAACAGTTATCACAAGAAAGCAGTAAGGAAACAATAGAAAATGAGTGGGAGAAAACTGACGAGGGGCCCCGTCTCTGCGAGGAACCGGATAATCCTTTTTCGAGCCTCAGAAGAACTCATAGTTCCGAGTCACGATCAAGAAGTCATCGTCGTCCCCTTTCGCGGAGTTCAGAAGTCACTCGACCAGTTTGGCCATGTTGGTACGGTTCTTCAGATACCAGGAACCACCCACTGTGCGATTGATGGTGTAGTGGTATAGAATCTCCCAAATGGTCATCCTTGAACCCGTAAGAAAGTTTAAGGCAGCAACGCCCATCACAACCCAGACTATGTTGGCCGCCACTTGCATCAGTGTCAGATTCAGGTACCACAAGAAATGACGAAGAAGGTGATGAAGGGGGAATCGAACCCCGCCTTCCATGACATGGATTAGGCAGACGTGGAGAGTATCTCTATCGGCCCTTTCCCTTTTGTAATCAGGGGAAGCCAACTCAATCCACACGTCGTCTGGGATCCTATACTCGATCCTAAAGGCTTCGAGTCCCTCAGGAGTATCCACTAGCGATCTAACGAAACCCATGATCAAAGAAGACGAAACTTACTCAGAGAAAAGCAGAGAGGAAGTTGTTCAGAACAGGTGCAAGGAAGACGAAGAAGGAGTAGTTTTCAAATTTCAGCAAGAGATCAGTTTTATAGTGCGCGTCCGCACCTTTCCCGAAGCGGCGGCACGCGCATGCCATCATTCCCAACGGTCACAATCTGCCTCGCGCAGAGTGCGTGGGGCCCAACCAATAAATGCGCATTTATTGAGGCGCCACTTCAAAAGTGGCGGTTGGCCCTATCCGATTATTGGAAGGACAACATTTTGAAGACCGGGAGCTCTGCCCACTTCTGCTGTGCGGCTGAAGCAACTAGAGCTAGGGGGCAATTATGGTGGGATAAACAAAGATTTGCCATGTGTCAAAGACATGAACGTATTAACCCAGCCCTCAACGACAGCACGACCAGATTGTCATGTCAACAGTTCTCGTTACCAAGGGAATCAGTTAAGCCATGTGTGGTCTAGCATTCTCTCAGTACGTTACCCAACCATTGTGCGCGGCACCGTCAGATCCCTATTGGATATAGCTTGCCGCACGTCCAATAGTACCCGCACTACGGATTAGGTGGGCCCAGTATGACTCACATCCCAGTAGTTAGACAGGATACTATCTAGGGACACATGCAAGATCATGGGAGATACAACTGACAATGTCGCACACAGCCCTGCATGTGTGGATTAGGCTTGACTTGCGCGGCAGAGTATCTTCACTGTGCGGAGGACAGTTACCCAGTACATCGCATGTTAAACCAAGGGTGGTACAATTGCGAATGTGCCTCAGCAGAGCTCACTGTGTGGATTAGGTCGGCTCTGTGCGTTCGACATCTATCAGCGCGGCATCCAGTAAAACAGTGCGAGAAGGAGTGATAGACGAGTAGTCCACATGTCAATCAGCCAGAGATGGTGCGACAATATGCGTATCAGACTTTCCATTTTCAAGAGAACATCGAGTCCCCAAGAAACAGCAAAAAGGCGTGTAGTCGTGCGATTCTGTCGGGAATATGGCAGACCCATATTCTGCACGAAGAGAATGGACGAAAGGTCCGAGTACGACCTCGTTCCCAGCGAGAAGTTGGAAACCTGAAAAGCAGGAGTATATAAACGAGAGTTCACCCACCTGAGAATGGTACATGCTAATTTGCTCTCTCACTCTCTTGTGCTTACTGTTTACAGTTTATCTTCGATCATGACTAACTTAATTATCTGAGAGCCTTTTGGTTCTTAGAATTGGGAGATCCTTTCATTATTTTTTTTAGCGCATGATGAGCTAAGGTAGAAGCAACTTGGTAGGATAACGAGATAATCCAGACAAATTAATTGTTTAATGGAAGATAGTGCACATCTATCATCTAGCCTTCCCGTTTCGATTTGATTCTTCGATTCCCATGGCGACTCACAAGCTCGCTGTGGTCATTAAAAATCCTTCCGATGACAGCGAATTCCTTCTCGTAAAGCAAACGCCGCCGCCGAAGTTCGGCGACGAAGAGTACGATGCTTACGTTGATTCCGATCTTTGGGACTTGCCTTCGACGCTATTGAGTTCTCTAGAGGGAGAGTCGAAGACGAGAATCGTTGTGGAAGGAGAAGGATCGTGTTTAGAGAAGCTGGACTTGAGGAAATTCGATCTCAATTTGGCTCTCTACGAGGTACATTTGTACTCAAATCTGATCTCAAATGCTTTTCAATCGCAGAATATTTCGACTGTTTAGTAATCTATGACCAAGAATCAATGTTTCGTTTTGGAAGAAACGGAATCTTTTCAAACAACAGTTGTGAAATGTTTCGACTCATTTCAAAAGAGAGAAGAAACTTGAATATGGAAACATGAACTAAAATTTATCTTAGTGCATGAAAGCCTTAATTGGTAATTAATCACATTTAGAATTCTAGATTGATTTAATAATTTGCAAATGGTACAAGCATAAAATCATAATCTAAACATGATTAGGAAGTGAAAACATACAAGTATTGTCAAATAAATTCCCCAACCTGTGTTGAGACAAAAAAATGCTGAGGTTGCTTTTATCACTTTCACGATGGGTTAGAGAGAGAAGTTCTTTCTAGGTTCTCCTCTCTAGAGTTTTCTCAGAGTCTATTATTCCTCTCTTGATTTTAGTGTCTTCCTTGTTTTCAATGGGGAAAGGCTATTAAGAGAACTCCATCCACCAATTACACTTTAAAGAGTTTCATGCGGCGTTAGTTCAAGGTGGGATTTTAAATCTTAAATCTAATAGCTAGAGCTTTTAATAAGCCAAGGTCTTGCCCCAAATCTGGTGGTCTCATCTCTCAACAATCTTTTGGCTCAGACCAACGAAGATGAAGAAGGTGAATTTGATTTGGAAGTTCATTCTGAGTGTGAAGGCCTGTGTAGTTCTGGAAACTTTCAGGACTCCTGAAGCTCATGGGTGATTGTTGGTGGATACCATGGACTCTAGACGTGTGCTCAGCTTCATCAATAGAGGGGGACCAAATCTATGTTACCCGGAACGCCGATTGTACTGGTACGAGGACGAGAACGGGGTACTTCACATGCCCAAATTATGGTACACTAGAGATATGTTTCTGTTGGGGGGTAAGCCTTTCTTGCGGTGGTTTGCTGCTGTGAGCGGAGGAGATGAGCTGTGGTGATATGGCTGGACCTAGCTGCGCAGGTAACAAACGTTAGGTTACCGGCGGCGTCGCCGGTGGACCCTCCGATGGCAAAGTCAGCAAGGGTTTAGAGTGAGAAAGTAAATGGACGGAGCTTTTTCTAGTGAGAGAGAGTCTACCTTGCATTGAATGCTCGACTGTATTTATAGAATCTCGGAGGGTGGGAGACACGCGCTTCGGCGCGGGTGATCTGGTGTGGCCGATCATGGGACAGTGTGTCTGTCTCCTCTGAGCGTGTGGCCGACCGGTCGGCCCCGACAGTGTCAGGCGGCGCCGCCTGACAGCATTGGGCGGCAGAAAAGCTGACTGAGCATGCCTGACATTCTGCGGGAATCACGGAAAAGCTGATTCTGTGTCAGGCGTGCGTCTGCCATGTGCGTAAAACCCGGGATGCTGTCCCCGAGGGAATCTTCGTTGCGAACAAAGCACTTTGTCATGTCTGGCCGAAGCGAGCCGCTTCGGCGTTGCTGG
>NMUG010000682.1:0-20866 GCA_002855965.1 Monotropa hypopitys | reverse complement strand
ATTGATAAAACTTAATAAACTAAAGCATAAAAGAAAGTAAGAAAATAAGTTAAACTAAACGGAATGGCTACGGGGATTCTAACACCTCACCTAGGCCATGCTAGACTACTCCAATATCCATGACGGCGCGAAGGAGGGATCACGGCCTAGGACCTCTCACGGAATGTTTAACTATCAAGCACAAGCCACGGGTCGAGAGATGACATGGGAGCTAGAGTTCGGCTCTCTGGACCACTTACAATTCAAAGGCGACAGAGCTACAAGCACGGGATGTACGTGGCACAACCCGTCAATTAGGTTAACAACCCCGAACTTGGGCCAACGGGTGAGTACCACATGCCCCTAACTCCTACGAGACCTCAAGACAACAATTCGATAGCAATTGAGTGATTTTTAGGTGAATTCGTTCACTTAGGCATTTTATCAAACACCTAGCGGGACATCGCACCAAGCATACATCGTGCCATCTTATGTCGACGACGCATCAAAGTGATTAACACCACAAGGTTAAGACCTTAGGTATGAACATCCTACACCCTAGACCATATTATTTTAAGTCCATAAACGGAGCAACCGAACACGAACCTAGGTTGAGGGACGTTAGTCGCCCCACGACCAAACCAAGGAGGCTAGCCCTCCATTAACATTATACTACAACATTCAATCACAAAAACACAACACATGAAATTGAAATACAAATTTATTACACTTAACCCTAGCAATAGAGTACATAGATAGAGAGAGGAGAGGAAGCCTTACATCGTCAAAGCTCGGCAAAAACTCCAAAACACCATGGATGTGCCTCTACAACTAGAGAGAAGGTGGAGAATAAAGAGGAGGAAGAGAGGGAGGCTCTCCCCTCAAAACTTAACCTAAAACTTATACAAAACATTACATAATTCCTAAAAATCGAAATATACAAAGTATATATACTCCCCCACCAAATAATTACAAAAATACCATTAATGAAGCAAAAACACAGATTTTCCCAGGAGGGACCGGTTCCCAACGGTACGGGGGACCGGTACCCGTTGCTCCAAAAACCTTCTGCTAAAATTTGGACAAAATCATCATGGAGGGACCGGTCCACGATGGTATGGGGGACCGGTACCCACTGGGAATTTTCTCTTTTTTATGACCAAAAACTACAAAACAAGATTAAATGCATATGTACAAAAACATAACTAAATAACAAACAACTAAGAATGAAAACTAACTAAAAGGAATGGAATTGGCACACACAAACTACAATATTGTGTGCCAATCAGTTATACTGTAAAATCATAAGTGATTACTTTTTTGACTGAATGGATGGACTAAAATTTAAGAATGCGTGAAAATTTAAGGAGGGCAGTAACTTGAGTCTCCATTGTACTCTTTTCTTATTCACTAGACATCTTCTTAAATAAATTTTTAATCTCTTAAATCATTGTAAATGTAAGTTCAACTTCTGCAAAAAAATGTTGTAGTTGCAATTCGAGATGGGCGGAAATTCAATGTCTTATGTATTCGTGAGATGAGTTACCTAATGAATGATACAAATATTTTAAATTAAGTGCAAATACTTTTCTTTGGTTTTACATATTTTATACTATTGCACTTTAAATTTCTATAACTGATGCTTTGGAGTTTGTTTGAAAAAATACTTAGATAAATTGGGCTGGGTCTTGGCTATATGTAGAAAAAAACTTCTCTGATAAATTGGGTTGAGTTTTGATGTGTTGCGTCGTGCCTTTAGGAACGGGCTTTCTCTAGTTATGAATGAATTTCAATGAGAAATAGGGAAATTAAATGAATAATAATTTATGGGATTATTGTTGGAAATTAAGGATGAAAATAAAACGAAGGAGGAAATTAAACTTGTTTTATACAATTAGTGATTTTGAGATTCTTATGATATATTGTATGATTTATAGGATCGGGGAGTTCTATACGAGCATCAGCATGCTAGGGGGATTAGCGGCTCAAATAGTCACATTTAGCTTCCATGTGAGTATGTAGACTTTATAAATTTGAGTAGTTTTATTTACTCGTATTTTGTTGTGAAATCCTTTATGAAAAGTGTTTTTATGGAAAAGCATTTTTTGGAAAGAAGGAAATTGTTATGGATTAAATAAAATTAGAAAGTAATGGTTTTGGAAAAGGAAAAAAGGAAAAATGATTTTAAAGAAATTTATTGAAATGTGTATTTGAAAAAGAAAAGTTGGTTTTATAAAGATAAGAGGTTTAAATGGGATTTTGAGAAGAAATAAAAGAGAAGTGGAATTTTTGTGGTAAAATAAATAACGAGGATTTTGTAATTAAGAAAGAAAAGAAGATTTTTCGAATAATAGAAAATAAAGATTTTATGATAAAAGAGAAATATGAATTGAAAATGAGAAATATGGAGTTTGAGAGAAATAAAAATAATATAGATTATAAGAGAAATGGAAAGGATTTGATATGAAAGGAAGAGATCTTTTAGCAATATATGAAAAGATGAGAATTTTGGAAACAATGAAAAGGAAAAAGGATTTTCTACTATATAGCCATTACGAAATGATATTGATTTGAGCCCACTCCACACTTAGTACGTTAGAGTCTCAGATAGGACCATTCTACGACTTGTACTTAGATCATTATGTAGCCCCATTACACGACTTATTGGAATATTATGAATCTCGCTTCAAAATTTTGTATTGGAGTTTAGTTCCACATCACTGGGAATTGTTTAAGTGGCCCATAATTTATTCCGATGTACTTAATCGGATTGATTCTTAGGGTAATAGGTCTGTAACAACTCTGGTCAGAGATGATAATGATTTAGAGGTGAGGTTGATTCTGGCTATATTAGTATATGAGTGAGGTGGGATGTGATGAGATGGGTTATTGATGGACCCTTTATCTGATCCTGGAGATGATGAGTTTTGATGATAGATCATTTATTTGATCTTATGACTCTTTTTTAGACAGAGTTGAGATGGATTTTATAAAAATAAAAAGATGAAAATGTGATTTCCAAAAGGAAAATGGATTTACAGTAAAAACAAAAAGATGAGAAAATGGTTTCAAAAAAATGGGAAATTATTGTTTGGAAAAGGAAATTGATAAATTATGAATTTGACGGTATCTATGATTGAAAACAAAAGGAATTTTATAAAAGGAAAGTGAGTTTTGAAAGGAAAAGGGAATTGATATTTTGATTAAAAAAATGGGAAATGATTTTCTATTTATTGAAAGGATGAATAAGAAAAGATGGTTGAAATAGATTGGTAAAGTATCGGTTTTAAAAAAGGAAAGAAAAGAGTTTTGGAGAATGGATAAGGAAATAGTTTTGGAAAAGATTAAAGAGGAATGATTTTGAAAGTAACTTGATCCGTAACTATTTTCTTACTCTTATTTATATCATTTCATAGTATTCACCGAGCCATTGTTGTTGACGGGTTTTATATCCACCCCATTTCTTGTGTTCGTTGGTTGTTACTGTTTAGATATCCACTTGTCTAGCTGCAAAAGATGGAGTCTTTTTGTTTTGTCACTCAGTTAGTGAGTCGAGTTGTATTTTCAGAGAGTTTTATATTTGATATATTAGAGAGTCATGTGTACTCAGATTTTCGGTTGTGAGAGTTGAGTTTGGACTTCATTTTTTCCAGTTGTGTTGAGCTCAGTATGATGTATCATTTTAGACATTTATTCATAGTGAGATTATATTCCAGTTTAGTGATATTTTTATGTTCTGTCTATTGAGTTTCATTTTGGTCGCGTTACTATCTTGTGTATTACCTTGATAATTGTCCAGATTGGGGCATGACATTTCCTTACCGGTATCTTATTAATATGTTGGTCGGTATATCGCGTAGTATATCCGTGGCCATCCCGATTTGATGCTTCTATGGAATTCTTCCCCATCCAATGTTTTACACACACCAATAGCCAACCGGCACGCAAGTCGGTATACGAGGGCGATATACCGGTCGACATACTGGGTAGTATACTGGTGTTCATACCGGTTGATGCTCAATGTGATTTCTAGGTTAGTTCTTCATTTTCAGCTCACGAATCATATTCTTACGGTCTAAAACTACCAAGAGTCATAGTTTTCACTCCCTATTATGACTTACTACATCTATACTACATATAAACTAAAAATGAATTAAAAATACTAAAGATCTTCCATAAATACAAATTTTTAGAATTTTTTCTTTAACTCACTTCCTCCATGATTTCTTGAGCTTTCAAAGAATCTAAGGTAAAGAGGATGAAGAAGGGTGTGATTCTTACAAAAGTTCCAATATAGTTCTGGTGCCAACATCACTCTGGAAGCCTTTCTTCCCTCCACCGAGCTCTCACTTCCCTTCTCTTTATCTCTTATCTTCTTCTTCTTGTTGTTCTTCTCTCTCTCTCTCTCTCTCTCTTAGCATTCTAGGCAATTATTTCATTCAGTGGAGTGCTTATCACAATTGATAAATATGATTTTGGGCTCCTCTCATGTGTGCTAACTCACCCTCAAGTATAACTTTTATAAATTTCTTATTTATAATTATGTCCTTTATCATCCTTAATTCCTAAAAATTCATATATAACGTATAAAATTCTAAAATTTCACGCTTAAAATTTTAACTCGACTTTTTAGAGTTTTGAAAGGTTTTAACTTAGTAATTTCCAATTAGACTAATTAAACTTAATTAGTATCATTAAAATTAATTACCAAAAAATATATTTGGGGGTATTACAGAACTTGTTCCTCAAGGATTTCTACATTCAAAAAGGCAAAAAATAACTAATAATTCTGTAGGTCTTGTAGAATCAGCAAAAGGAGAAAAGGAATAAGAAAATATTGACGTTCAAACCTCAATTCACCTTGTAATACATGTCTCGTCTATTTATAAATTTTAAATATTTTAATAAATATTCAAAGGGGAGATTAAAGAATATGATATTCCATTTTTGATTATAGAGTTAAAGGATTTTATAAGGAAGATTAAATGGTCTAAAATGATATTTAAGTATTGTAAGTATTTAATAAGTGAGAATAATGGCACATAAAGGTAAATACATGGATTAGTGGAGGGGTAAGAGAGTAAAAGAGATTAAAAATCTGTATTGTGAGTTCATTAGATTAATCTCTCATTTGTGTGCTAAGTGTGTTTAAGAATTTGAGAGAAGAGGAGGCTAGGTTACATAGGGAGATTCAAGAATTTGGAAGACTTGGGGTGAAGATTTGAAAGAGAAGTCTTCTTCAACATTGTTACTAAGGTAAGTAGGAATCCATGAATATAATTTTTGTGTGTATATCACTTCAAATGTGGTCTAGATCTAAGTTTTATTCCTTAATCACGTTTTTGGGATAAACTATAGGTTTAAGGGTGGATCATGGGGATTTGAGGGTTTTAGGAGTTGGTTAATGCTACCAATTGAATACGTTTAACATACACATGTTTAGAACACTTTGGTACTTGCGATTTTTGGGTTTTGAAGCAAAAAGATCGAAGTTGAGAAGGTTGGAGAAGAGATTAGTTTGTCAAAAAAAATTCAGAAAAACGAATTTTTAACAGGGGGTACCGGTCCCTTGTTTTCTAGGGTACCGATCCCCGTTAAGCAGTTTGGTTGGAAAGGGTAGGGGTACCGGTCCCTTGAAAAGTGGGGTACCGGTTCCCGCCGAGCAGTTTGTTGGAAAAAGGGGCGGGTACCGGTCCCTTGAAAAGGCAGGTACCGGTCCCTTCTGTGCAGTTAAAAAATAAATAGGATGGGTACTGGTCCCTTGAATAGTGGGGTACCGGTCCCCGCTAGGTTTTTCTGGCAGATTTTGGTAACTTCTCGGGGTGTTCGGTTATGGACTTGGGATGTGTTTAGAAGGTATTAGGGATTATTTAAAGGCTCTAATAAGTGGGTTAAAGATAGTTATCTATTCAGTTGATTTAATTTAATGATTTCATTATCTTCTTGTCAAGCTATATATCAATGTGGACTAAAATTATAATTGTTTTGACAGGGACGCTTGAGGAAGGCATTGAGACCTCTCTCAAAGGCAAGGAGAAGGTTTGAACAAAACGGTATTGGTGAGTGTAGGCTTATAACATTTTAATTGTACAGTTTCGAGTACGGTATTGATTTTATTGTTGTTATACTTATTGATAGCATGTTTTGTTGAGGATAATATGAGAATGGCGTGAAATGAAAAGATGCATGTTATAAGATATGGATAAGCATAATATATATATGTATGTATTATGCATGGCCTGCATGTGATGTGTGGCGATATTGGCAACCATAGTAAGTCCAATTTGTTGGCAACCTGAGTAAGTCCAACGGGTGCGCGGGGCGTATCCCACAACTCTTGTACGCGGGGCGTACGAACTATTACCTATAGCAATAGCTATTTTCAGGGCATTGGATGCTCCAATATTTTCAAAAAGGGCTTCGGCCATCATACATGTGAAAGAATAATGCATGAGATACACTTGTTAATTAAAGAGAAATGGTTCATAATTGCATAATCTTGATAATTATGTTGCTTGAGTTTTGGAAGTTAAAATGTTATATTCATACTCTGTTTCCTTGTCTTTGACTTGGAAATCGGTCCACTACGAAGTTGGAGGAATGAACAGGTTGGAGGATGATTTTTGATTGGGGTCTTTGGCATGGAGGATTTGTGACCCTTGTGCTTCACATTAGCATTTTGGTAGATTGTACTGTTACTTATTTGATGACTTGTGGTTAGAGTTTTATACCATAGTTCAGTTACTTTTATCACGTTTTCATTGTCTTGAGATTAGTGGACACTTGTAGTAATTTTGAATTCTTTCTAGAGGTTTTAATTCTTACACTTGGTTCAGTTTAATTATTTTGGGAATGAATTTATTAGAGGATTTTGTTCAAGCAAAAATTTTATATTCTGTATTTTTGAGGAATTGTAAGTTTGGGATGTTACAACTTGGTATCAGAGTATAGGTTCTAGGTCCGAGTTAGGAGACCATGTGGTTGATGGAAATTGTACTTGAGGTGTGAGTTTGAGGTAAGTGTTGAGAGTTGTGGTATTAGTGTTTTATGACTATTATGTGTGTCTTTGACACCCATGGGACTTGCCTTAAAATCCAATGGGAAGTCTTGGGAAGTTAAGTGGAAAAGCATAGTATAATAAAATGCTAAGGTTAGGGTGGCTAAGTAGTGGACCATAGGATGTGAGGTCATGCTTTGTGTCATTGAGGTGTGTTTGACTAACACGTGAGTTTTTGGCATCTAATACTTGTTTCCACCATGTTGTTTTTTGCGTTGTGGTTTTTAAAAAAACAATGGAGCAGAACAATCAAGGGATTGAGGAAGAGTCTAGTGTAAATGGTGGGAACCCAGGTAGTGGTGGGGGTGTTCCACCTATAGCTGGGGAGGAGGCCCGAATGATGGCCGATATTACTCAGTTGGCAGAGGGTCAAAAAATGCTAATTCAGTTGCAGGCTAATCAAAATGTAGAGAGGGGTATGGGTACGGGTCTTTTGGAGAGATTCAAACGATTGTGTAGTACGGTGTTTGAGGGCTCTAATAACCCTGAAGTGGCTGAGGAGTGGTTGAAGGAAGTGGAGTTGGTGTTAAATACTATGGGAGTTGAGGGAGATCAGAGGGTGTTACTGGCGACCATTCTTTTTAGAGGCGAGGCTAGAAATTGGTGGAATGTCTTCAAAAGGCAAGAGGTAGCACCGGCACTTGGAGCAGAGCCGGTTGCACCCAGGGCTATCACTTGGGATAGGTTCATTCAGAGATTTAACAATAAGTTTTATTTCGACAGTTTCCATTTTGGACCGGAGGCGGCTTTTACAAACTTGAAGCAAGGGAGTATGTCAGTGAGTGAGTATGAGGCGAGATTTACTGCCTTGTCTCGATATGCACCGTACATGGTAAGTACGGAAGATTTGAAGTGTAAGCATTTCAGGTTGGGTTTGGCATCGGGAGTTACTTCGAGGTTGTTATCTTTTAGAGAGAGGGATTATTCAAACCCTGTAGACATGGCGATGAGGATGTGGAAAGATATACAGGATTATCGGGAAAATAGAGCAACGTTTAAAAAGGCGAGATTAGAGAATAGTGGAAAAATCTAGGGGTAACAATTTTAAGAGTAGTGATTCAAAATCAAGGTTTGACAAAGGGAGGTGTGGTGGAGGAAATAAAAACCAAGGGAGTGTTTGGAGTGGAAACCAGGAGAGGAGTGTGAATCAACAGTCGGGTTCCAGTGGTAGAGGCTTTTCCAGGTGGTGTTTTAAATGTGAGTCGTCGGATCATATTGCTAGAGATTGTGCATCAGAGAACAATGGGCTGAAATATTTCAAGTGTGAGGGAATGGGTCACAAGGCTATACATTGCATTCCACAGCAGACTTAGTTACCGGTTGTGTCAGTGGGGAGTGCGGCAGGAGGTGCTAACAAGGGAACTATGGGTCAGCCTTCTCATGGCAGGGTGTTTGCTCTAGATCGAAAAATGGCTCAAATAAATCCAGACATGGTGACAGATATGATTCATGTATCTACTTTATATGCACGATTTTTGATAGATTTTGGTGCCACACACTCTTTTGTATCCACTATTTTTGGTTCACGTATGGATAGAGTTTCGTCACCAATAGGTCACACTTTGCTTATGTCGATACCAATGGGTAACGTGGTAAAACTTGAGTCATATTATCCGGGATGTGAAATTTGGGTGGGTAACGAGCCTTTGTTGTCAAATTTGATCCCACTAGATATGACAGATTTGGATGTGATTTTGGGGATGGACTTCTTAGCCACTCATTTTGTCATTATTTATTGTGTCAGTAAGGAAATGTTATTTCGCATTCCGTAGAAAACTAGTTTGAAAATTTGTGTTGATAGTGTGAAAATTCCTAGGCGTGTCATCTCGTCCTTGAAGGCCATGTCTTTGTTGAATAAGGATTGTGAAGGGTTCTTATCTTATGTGATTGATTCTGAGAAGGGGGAGAGGAGTATAGAGAACATTCCTATTGTGAGGGATTTTCAAGATGTTTTTCCGGAAGAGTTGACGGGGATAGTTCCAATTGGAGAGGTGGAGTTCACGATTGAGTTGGTTCCGGGTACTAGTCCTATATCTATTGCTCCTTATAGGATGGCACCTACTGAACTTTATGAATTAAAAATGCAGTTGAAAAAGTTACTTAACAAGGGATTCATTAGACCTAGTGTGCCTCCTTGGGGAGCACCCGTACTATTTGTGAAGAAGAAGGATGTTTCGATGAGAATGTGCATAGACTATAGGCAGTTGAACAAAGTCACTATGAGAAACAAATACCCATTGCCTAGGATTGATGATTTATTTGACCAACTTCAGGGAGCTTCGGTGTTTTAAAAATTAATTTGAGGTCTGGTTATCACCAATTAAATGTTAGGGACTGTGATGTTGCGAAGATAGTTTTTCGTACTCGATATGGGCACTATGAGTTTATGGTTATGCCTTTTGGGTTGACTAATGCACTGGTAGTATTTATGGACTTGATGAATAGGGTGTTTCAGTCCTATTTGGATTCTTTTGTTATAGTATTCATTGATGATATCTTGGTATATTCGCGATCTAGAGAAGAACATGAAGAACATGAAGAATATTTGGGTTTGGTTTTGCAAAGGTTGAGGGAAGAAGCGGTTGTATGGGAAATTTAACAAATGTGAGTTTTGGTTGAACTAGGTGGTCTTTTTTGGTCATGTCATCTCTACTGAGGGTATTTGTGTGGACCCTAAAAAGATTGAGGCTGTGGTAAATTGAGAAAGGCCGACTTGTGTGACTGAAATCCATAGCTTCTTAGGATTAGCAGGTTATTACAGACGGTTCATTGAAAAATTTTCATCTATTGCTATGCCTATGACTATGCTTACTAGAAAGGGGGTTAAATTTGTATGGTCGGAGGAATGCGAGAGTAGCTTTCGGGTTTTGAAAGAGAAATTGGTTTCGGTACCTATTTTGACTATTCCGGAGGGGACTGATGATTTGGTGATTTATAGTGATGTGTCACATTGTGGTTTGAGTTGTGTATTGATGCAACGAGGGAGGGTGATTGTCACGCCCCGGATTTTCAAACCAATTTTTTTTTTGAAAACAACTAAAATGGTGAACAACAACGGATCATCACATCATTTTTAAATATCTAAGTACCATTCATTCTCAACCACATATGAATATTGTTGAGACAGGTGTGCCGAAGCAGCAATCTGCATGGGCGGGTTATGCCCGATCGACCGTGAGCGCTTGGGCTGGTGCAGTGTATAAGGAAATAAAGTAGCACCTCCTCTACCACCTGCGGGTTTTAGAGGAATTGGCCAGTGCTTGATCCTAAAACTGGTATCAGAGCCAAGGTCACGGGTTCGACTCCTCAGAAGGCAATGCAATTGCTGAGGGGGAGATTGTTGAGACAGGTGTGTCGAAGCAGCAATCTGCATGGGCGGGTTATGCCCGATCGACCGTGAGCGCTTGGGCTGGTGCAGTGTATAAGGAAATAAAGTAGCACCTCCTCTACCACCTGCGGGTTTTAGAGGAATTGGCCAGCGCTTGATCCTAAAACTGGTATCAGAGCATAAGTATCATGAATTTAATTAATCAATTTGATTTATCCTTGAAATAATTAGTGAGATGAATTATTCAATTAGAATATTTAACAATTAAAATCATCACTTAAAAATAAACCTTAATTTGTGACATTTAATTAATTATTAATTCATATTAAATACATCATCAAAATCTAGGGACAACAAATATAAAATCCAGGCATGAGATGAAATAGAAGTACAACCACAAACCATAGAGTTAGGGAGAGAGAAAGAAGTACAATTTTAAAATGTTACAACTTCCCTACTCTATTACAAGCTCAAAGAGCCTAAAATAAAACAAAGATAGAAGGGGGGCTTCATTCCAAAAAATCCTTTTCCAAAGATCTATGCATCCAAGCCTCCAAGGGAGGGATCAAAACATGTGGAGAAAAATAAGGGTGTATCACGCCAAAGTAGGAAATATCTATCACCTAGCATGCTCAAGACCTGCGTGGACTAGTGTGTGAATGTAAGGCATGCAACACATGCATATGTACAAGACATGACAAAGGCAATGATCCAACTACTACCATGTGACTCCAACCAAACAATTATATGCCAATTATACCAACAAGGACCACTAAACCAAATGCCCATACAATATGCATACGAGTTACCATTTCTTTACGTGATACCAGTATATAAGTTCATCATTTTCTCTTTGATTTCATACCATGAATAACCCTTGGGATCCCATCATAAGTCCACCCAAGTCATTAGAATTAGTTCAACCTTTATGTTTTATAATCGTGGATACGCCATAGAATCCCATCATAAGTCCATCCCATGCTATCCTATTTCCATTTATCATTGTGTCATGTAACATGTGATAGGGTAGGATTAGTCTAGTAGGCGGCCAAACCCACTAACCATTCCTTTCTATCATTCCCCAAGTAATCGCTGGGAGGGCCAAGATACCCCTATTGTGCACAATGTCGTGGATGGCGCGACCATCCCAAAAACCCCGTCATAAGTCCGTTCCCGTTTTCCATATAGATCAAACCCCTATCGTTACGTCACCTAGCCAACGCTAGTCAATCGTATCATTTGTATAAGTCACTGTGTCAAGTTCGTTGAGTCAATCATGTTATCGCTCCTAGCCCAAAGCTAGTAAATTCCCAATGTCATTGATTCCAATTAATTCCATGCATGACTCAATGATACATTAATTAACCCAACATGCAATCCCATATTCTTCCACACATAACCAATGTGTCCAATACATCAATTCTACATAAATTATGTCCACTTGAATGAAGACTCACTCAATTCCACCATGTGACAACCAATTGATCAAAATCCCTAATTTATGAAAGTTAGGGTTTGCCCCAAATTTGGGGTTTTCATACACAATACTCAATATATGAAATTGAGCCCAAGGGAATACATTTACACCCATAAGATACATAAACGCTCAAACAATTTCATGATCCAAACCCAAACCCTAGACTAATTTTTTAATTACAAATCTAGGCATGAAATTGATGAAATTGAACACTTTCGCAAGGGGAGAGGAAGGAGCACAATCAAAAACATGCTAGAAAATAGACATATCCTACCTCAAAGGAGCTTTCCAAAAATCCTAGAATTTGGACCTTGACGGATGGCTTCACTGTGGAGCTTGCCGGATAGCTCTCGACGCAAGGAGCGATGTTAGCCCTTGGCGTTTTTTCACCGGAGCCTTGGATGGCCTTCAAAAATTAGAGAGAAGTGAGAGAGATATGGAATGGAGGTAGAGAGAGAATATGAGGGTGGCTAGGGTTCTCAAAATAAGGAAGAAGACCCACAAATCGTGCAAAGTATTGTATATATACAACCCCCATGCGAAACACCCAAAATACCCTTCATTAAAAACAACTCAACAGAAAATTTGCCTTCACGATCGGTCGGCAAAAATATCTCGACCGGTCGAGCCCATATAGAACACCCTACGGGAAACGCGCGACCGATCGGCAACATGTTGGTGTACCGGTCGCGGGCTGATGCAACTTCCCACTGACTCTTCGCGACTGGTCGATCGAATTACGGGGTACCGGTCGACATCTTCAGATTTTCCAAAACATAGAAAAAAATGCTATCTTTTTCACCTGGTCTCTAATTGAGGCGATTCAAGTCGCGTTGGATTAGTAATTGAATTCTCTACCATTTTATAGGGTCAACCACCTCAAAATCGCGATAAGATTTTGAGATAAAAATAAATCAAGATTCCTAATTTAATTTAGGAGGTGAATTAAATTTCGAAAATCATTTATGAAATACGGGTCGTTACATCTCAACCACCTTAAAAGGATTTCGTCCTCGAAATTTCCTAAGGTAAAATTACAAAACGTCAATACAAACTCGACTCAACAATTATAACTCAAAATAAATCTGGATACTTGCTATGAATCTCGTCTTCTCGCTCCCATGTCGCCTCTTCCGTACCATGGTTGCTCCACAAAACCTTCAACAAAGGAAACGTCTTCCCAGGTAGCACTTGTTCCCGTGAATCAAGAATGTGTATAGGCTTTTCTTCGTAAGACACGTTGGCCTCCAACTCTACATTCGACTAATCGATGTCGTGCAATGGGTCCGGCTCATACTTACGCAACATAGAAATATGAAAAACATCATGAACATTGGAAATGTTAGACGACAAAGCAAGTCGGTATGCGACTTCCCAAATCTTTTCAATGATATCAAACGGCCCAATGAAACGCGATGTCAATTTTCCCTTCTTCCCAAAATGCAAAATGCCACTACGGGGGGAAACATTAAGAAACACATGGTCACCAACCTCGAATGATAAAGGAGTACGACGCCTATCGGCATAACTTTTGTAGCGACTCTATGCGGTAAGTAATATCCTGCGTATCATCTTGATCTGCTCGGTAATCTGTTGCGTCATCTCCGGCCCAACAATAGCGGACTCTCCAATGTCTAACCAACAAACGGGGGAACGACATGGCCTACCGTACAAGGCCTCGAAAGGTGCCATACCAATACTCGAATGAAAACTGTTGTTGTAAGCGAACTCGATCAACGGCAAATTGTCCACCCAACTTCCATGAAAGTCCAACACGCAAGCTCGCAACATATCCTCCAAAATCTGTATCGTGCGCTCTGACTGGCCATAGGTTTGCGGATGGAAAGCGGTACTGAACATAAGCTTCAAACCAAGAGAAGCCTGCAAACTGCGCTAAAAGCGCGAAGTGAATCGGGAATCTCTGTCGGATATGATAGAAGATGGAACTCCGTGAAGTCGAATGATCTCCCGAATGTACAACCGGCTCAAAGAATCGATAGACTGAGCAACCCGAATTGGCAGAAAATGAGGGTCTTCGTCAAACGGTCAACAATGATCCAAATAGCATCCTGACCACCCGGCGATCTACGAAAACCTGAAGCAAAATCCATCGTCATGTTCTCCCATTTCCACTCGGCAATAGGCAACAGCTGAAGCAAACCGGTTGGGCACTGGTGCTCGGCCTTCACTTGCTGGCAAGTAAGGCATTTGGAGACGAAAATGGCTACATCCCTCTTCATTCCTGGCCACCAAAACTGAAGTTTGAGATCGTGGTACATCTTTATGCCTCCCGGATGAACGGCTAAAGGTGAGTGATGAAACTCATGTAGAATGCCTCCACGGCAAGTCGAGGGAACAAACAACCGGCCACGAAAACGCAAACTGGTATCAGCATGGATCATCCATCCCTGATGCGCATCTCCACTAAGAAACTTTGCTCGAAACTTCGAAGCCTTTGAATCATCGGTATGTGCCTCAATAACCCAACGTGATAGCTCTGAATAAATAGATAAGTTGCACAACATGGCTTAATCTCCAACCTCTTCGGTATGCAACACGAACGGACCCAAGTCCTCCATGGACCTCCAACCATGCACGGCTAGACTAGCAAGATGACATGATTTTCGGCTCAACGCATCGGCAACAACGTTAGCCTTACCCAGATGATAAAGTAGCTCGAAGTCGTAATCCTCCAAGTGCTCCGTCCATCGTCTTTGTCACAAGTTCAACCCCTTCTGTGTGAATAGATACTTCAAGCTCTTGTGATCCGAGAACACTTCAAATTTTTTGCCATAACCATAAGCAACAACCTTCCCCTCTTGCATCAAGATGCATCCCAAACTGTCGTGAGAAGCATCACAATATATTGAGTAGCCAACTCACCTCTCAGGTACAATAAGAATCGGTGCCGAAGTTAATCGCCTCTTCATCTCCTCAAAAGCAATCTCACAAGCATCGTCCCAAGTGAACAGAACACCCTTCCGGGTCAAACGAGTCATAGGCGCGGCCAATCGTGAGAAATCTAAAATGAAATGTCTATAGTAACCCGCAAGTCCAAGAAAACTATGAATGTCGAACACACTTAGGGGACGCGGCCACAAAGAAACAACATCAACCTTGCTAGGATCAACTGATACACCTCCTCGCGATACAACGTGACCAATGAACTTCACATCCGGAATCCAAAACTCATATTTGCTGAGTTTGGCATACAAATGATGCTCTCGCAGCAACCCCAACACAACCCGAAGATGAACATGGTGCTCCTCCTCTGACGCAAAGTAAATAAGAAGATCATCAACAAAAACTACCACAAAACAATCGAGATGAATACGAAAAATATGGTTCATGAGATCCATGAACATCGCTGGAGCATTAGTCAAGCCGAAAGGCATGACAACAAACTCGTAGTGGCCATAACGAGTATGGAACGCTGTCTTTGGAATATCTTCCGCCCGAATAAGTAACAGATGGTAGCCAGACCGCAAATCAATCTTTGAGAAACAAGTGGAACCACGAAGCTGGTCAAATAGATCGTCGATCCTCGGCATCAGGTATTTATTCTTTACGGTAACGCAGTTTAGCTTCCGATAGTCAATACACAACCGCAAAGGACCCATCTTTCTTCTTAGCAAATAATGCTAGAGCACCCCAAGGAGAAGAACTGGGGCGAATAAAGCCTAACTCATAGAGTTCTTGCAACTAAGACTTTAACTCTCGCAACTCGGCTGGCACAAACCTATAAGGTGGTATAGAAATAGGTGATGTACCAGGCAATAAATCGATAGAAAACTCCACCTCTCGCTTAGGTAGCAAACCTGGAAACTCCTCTGGGAAGACATCTAGAAATGCACAAACAACCAATGGTAACTCACCACGGCGTGAAGGATCATCATCTAAGCTGAGACTGGCAAGCAAACAACTGATGGAATCCCGCTCTCTAGGATCATACAAATAAGAATCGACTGACTCTTTCCTATTGCCATAAACATAGAAATAAACTCCCTCGGGAGAGAAGACCCGCACTCGGCGTCGGTGGCAATCGATGTTGACATGGAAGGTAGACAACCAATCCATTCCCAAAATGAGGTCAAACTCGGACATACCCAAAATGACGAAATCGAAGATAAAACGGTGGTCCTCTAGTGTCAACTCACAATCTCTGCAAACCCGGTCCAACTGGACACGACCTCCTACACGAGAATCCACAACACAAGGGTGGATCCAAAATGTCCACGTCCAACTCCAATGCATGGATGAATGATGCAACAATGAAAGAATGTGATGCATCTGAATCGAAAAGAATGCTAGCCCACGAATTATAGATAAGGAATATACCCTAGACAACAGAAGTCTCTAGCTGCTGCTGAGAAGTGGAAGGCGTAGAAGCTGTTGGGATGGCATAGGCTCTGCCATGAGTCACCGGGCCCTGGTGGTAACCATCCCTCTGCTGGAACTACTGTACTGGTCTTGCATGCGTCACAACCCCGCCAGCACGAGAAGCCTGAACTGAAGCTGCTGGTCCTGACTGATGAGGGTGCTGATGCCCACTCCGAGGTTGCTGCACCAAATCTGCCTCACTGCGGTCACCAGCTCTCCCTGGACAATCTCTGGCCGTATGACCCACCTGGCCACACTCGAAACAAGAAGAGGCTCTACAATCTGCTCATATATGCCCTGTCTGACGGCATCGGTGACAAACGACTGGGCTCTTCGTTGAACCCACACCACTTTTCGACCTATGGCATCTAGAAAAGCGAGACGGCTCCCTCTGGCGCTTCAGTCCGAAACTCCCCAACGATGAACTCGAATTGGAGACTTGTCAATGCAGCTCCCACACTTTAACCTCTCTCGGTTGCTCCCTCTTCGACTCAATAGCTCTCGCATAATCAACAATATCAGCAAACACACGGATACGCTGACTCATCACCGGTCGCTGAACCTCAAAGGAGCTTTCCAAAAATCCTAGAATTCGGACCTTGACAGATGGCTTCACTATGGAGCTTGACGGATAACTCTCGACACAAGGAGCGACGTTAGTCCTTGGCGTTTCTTCACCGGAGCCTTGGATGTCCTTGGAAAATTAGAGAGAAGTGAGAGAGATAAGGAATGGAGGTAGAGAGAGAATAGGAGGGTGGCTAGGGTTCTAAAAATGAGGAAGAAGAATCACTAATTGTACAAAGGATTGTATATATACAACCCCATGCAAAACACCCAAAATACCCTTCATTAAAAACAACTCAACAGAAAATTTTCCTTCACGACCGGTCGGCAAAATACCTTGCCCGGTCAAGCCCATATAGAACACCCTACGGGAAACGCGCGACCGGTCGGCAGCGTATTGGTGTACCGGTCGCGGACTGATGCAACTGCCCACTGACTCTTCACGACCGGTCGACCGAATTATGGGGTACCGGTCGACACCTTCAAAATTTCCAAAACTTAGAAAAAAATGCTATCTTCTTCACCCGGTCTCCGATTGAGGCGATTCAAGTCACGTTGGATTTGTAATTGAATTCTCTACCATTTTCTAGGGTCAACCACCTCAAAATCGCGATAAGATTTTGAGATAAAAATAAATCAAGATTCCTAATTTAATTTAGAAGGTGAATTAAATTCCGAAAATCATTTATAAAATACGGGTCGTTACAGTGATAGCTTATGCTTCGAGACAACTGAAAAATCATGAAAGAAACTACCCTACACACGACTTGGAGTTAGCGGCCATAGTATTTGCGTTTAAAATTTGGAGGCATTATTTATATGGTGTAACATGTGAAATTTTTACCGGTCACCAAAGCTTGCAATATCTATTTACCCAAAAAATCTGAATTTGAGGCAGCATAGGTGGATGGAGCTAATTAAAGACTATGATTGTAATATCCATTATCACTCGGGGAAGGCGAATATAGTAGCGGATGCCTTGAGTAGAAAAGCTGTGAGTAGAGTGTCTTGTTTGACTTGTGCTAGAGTTGAGAAATTTTCTGAGTTGAACAGTCTGGGTGTTAATTTATCTTTGGGTTTGGATGATGTTCTTTTGGCAAATCTTGTGGTGAGGTCATTGTTTATAGATCAAATTAGAGAGGGGAAAATCATGATGTGTTTCTAGAGAAAATATGACAACAAATTTTATTGGGCAAAAAACCAGAGTTTAGTATTCGTGGGGATGGTATGTTGATGTTTGGGAACCGGGTTTGTGTACCGGAGGATGTGGAGCTTAAGAGGAATATTCTTGAGGAGGGCCATGGTTCTAAATTTTCTATGCATTCGAGTTCTACAAAAATGTATCGTGACTTACGGGAGAATTATTGGTGGAAAGGGTTGAAGAAAGATATAGTCGATTTTGTTGCTAGATGTCTCATTTGTCAAAGGGTGAAGATTGAGCACCAACTACCGGGGGATTAGTTCAGAGTTTGCCAATACCCGAGTGGAAATGGGAGCACGTTACAATGGACTTCGTTGTGGAATTGCCTAAGTCTAAGGGAAACTTTGATTCTATTTAGGTTGTAGTTGATCGTTTGACAAAATCTGCTCATTTTCTTCCGATGAGGACTATGTTCTCTACGGATCGGTATGCCAGGATTTATATCGATGAGATCATTAGATTGTATGGAGCACTGGTGTCGATTGTCAGTGATAGGGATCCTAAATTTATATCGAGGTTTTAGGCAAGTTTAAAGTAGGCTCTTGGTACATTTTTTGAGGTTTAGTACTGCTTTTCACCCTCAAACGGATGGACAGTCGGAGAGGACGATCCAAATGCCTGAGGACATGTTGAGATCTTGTGTTCTAGATTTTTCTGGAGGATGGGAAAATTATTTGCCATTGATCGAGTTTGCTTACAATAATAGTTTTCAGAATAGTATTTGCATGGCACCTTTTGAGGCGTTATATGGTAGAAGGTGTCGGACACCACTTTGTTGGAGCGAGGTGGGTGAGCGTCAGATTTGGGGCCGGAATTGGTACAAATAGCTTCGGAAGGGGTTAAGCTTATTAGAGAAAGATTGCAGGTTGCCCAAAGTCGTTAGAAGAGTTATACGGATAATAGGCGACGTGAGTTGGAATTCAAAGTTGGGGATCATGTTTTCTTACGAGTTTCACTGTGGAAGGGTGTTGTTCGTTTTAAAGGAAATGGGAAATTAGCGCCGAGATATATTGGGCCATATGAGATCCTAGATAGAGTGGGGGTGACATCGTATCGCATGGCTTTGCCAGTAGAGTTATCACGTTTGCACAATGTCGTTCACGTGTCTATGCTTCGGAAGTACGTGAGAGACCCAACGCATGTATTAGAGGTAGAGCCATTGGAGTTGAATGAGGATTTGTCTTACAAAGAAAGGCCGATGAGGATTATGGATCGCAAGGCGCAGGCACTACGCTCCAAGGTGGTTAATTTGGTTAAAGTCTTATGGCGAAATCATGGAGTCGAGGAAGCGACGTGGGAAAATGAGGATGCTATGCGGGAGAAACATCCGCACTTATTTCCAGGTATTCTATTTTGTCTATTCTAAATTTTGGGGACGAAATTTTCTAAGGGGGAGGAGTTGTAATACCCGTCTTGCCTATTTATAAATTTTAAATATTTTAATAAATATTCAAAGGGGAGATTAAGGAATATGATATTCCATTTTTGATTATAGAGTTAAAGGATTTTATAAGGAAGATTAAATGGTCTAAAATGAGGTTTAAGTATTATAAGTAATTAATAAGTGAGAATAATGGCACATAAGGGTAAATACATGGATTAGTGGAGGGGTAAGAGAGTAAAAGAGATTAAAAATCTGTATTATGAGTTCATTAGGTTAATGTCTCATTTGTGTGCTAAGTGTGCTTAAGAATTTGAGAGAAGAGGAGGCTAGGTTCCATAGGGAGATTCAAGAATTTGGAAGACTTGGGGTGAAGATTTGAAGGAGAAGTCTTCTTCAACATTGTTCCTAAGGTAAGTAGGAATCCATAAATATAAGTTTTGTGTGTATATCACTTCAAATATGGTCTAGATCTAAGTTTTATTCCTTAATCTCGTTTTTGGGATAAACTATAGGTTTAAGGGTGGATCATGGGGATTTGAGGGTGTTTAGGAGTTGGTTAATGCTACCAATTGAATACGTTTAACATACACATAATTAGAACACTTTGGTACTTGAGATTTTTGGGTTTTGAAGCAAAATATCGAGGTTGGGAAGGTTGGAGAAGAGATTAGTTCGTCAAAAAAAAATTCAGAAAAAAACGAATTTTTAACAGGGGGTACCGGTCCCTTATTTTCTGGGGTACCGGTCCCCGTTAAGCAGTTTGATTGGAAAGGGTAGGGGTACTGATCCCTTGAAAAGTGGGGTACCGGTTCCCGCCGAGCAGTTTATTGGGAAAAGGGGCGGGTACCGGTCCCTTGAAAAGGTAGGTGCCGGTCCCTTCTGTGCAGTTTAAAAATAGATTGGACGGGTACCGGTCCCTTGAATAGTGGGGTACCGGTCCCCGCTGGGTTTTTCTGGCAAATTTTGGTAACTTATCGGGGTTATGGACTTGGGATGTGTTTGGAAGGTATTAGGGACTATTTAAAGACTCTAATAAGTGGGTTAAAGATAGTTATCTATTCAGCTGATTTAATTTAATGATTTCGTTATCTTCTTGTCAAGCTATATATCAATGTGGACTGAAATTATAATTGTTTTGACAGGAACACTTGAGGAAGGCATTGAGACCTCACTCAAAGGCAAGGAGACGGTTTGAACAAAACGGTATTGGTTAGTGTTGTCACGCCCCGGATTTTCAAACCATTTTTTTTTTTTGAAAACAATTTAAATAACAGCAGGGGGGATCCACACTTGTAGTATCTATGCACTTCATTCAGTTCTCATTACATTCATTATACAATATGAATAAACAAAGTGGAAGTTAGAACAAAGCCAAACGGCTACAACTGAAGTGCTAAACAAAAGAACAGTGAGGGTACATCCCACCCTCGGGAGTCAACAAAAGTACCCAGTGAAACCTGCTGAGACCAACTCTGAAAACCCGGGAGCTGACGAAG
>NMUG010000681.1:0-20862 GCA_002855965.1 Monotropa hypopitys | reverse complement strand
TGATGTCTTTATTGTGAGATTTATTTCCCTACTATATTGGTGTCAATGATTTCTTGATATAGTGTATCTCACTTTGATTCAATGTCTTTATATATTGGCATTAATCTTTCATTTAGTATCAATTGTTCGTTATCACTGTATCCATATTTTATATTGCTATCCAAATAAAATATTTAAATCTCTTGTCATCCTGCTTTGTACTATTATTTGCTATTTACTTTTCTTATGTTCATCACTTGCCTTTGTTTTCCGCGACAAAAGGGGGAGAAGTTTTATAATTGTGAGATGTATAAGTTTAGGGGGAGATGTTTTGATTAGGGGGGTGTTAGTTTATTGAATATATAGGAAGATTGTTCTACCCATTTGTTTTACCCTTATCATTGTGCTAATCCATGTTCATATATTTGTACTCGTGCTAACTTGTTTTTGCAGGATTAGTCCTATTATTTGTAGGTCATTTCCGCCACAGCTTCATTCCCCAAGTTTCTGCTAGTAGCTTGTTAGGATGAGATTATTTTTGACTTGCTTGTTTTAGCCTTATTTTATTTTATTTTTGTCTGTTGGATGATTTTATCTCGAAAAAGCCAAAGGGGGAGATTGTTAGGATTTTAGTGTGTTGACTATTTTTCTGGGATTTTAGCATGTTATTAGACATTGTATTTTAGATTTAAATTACAAAATCATCCAAAGTCGTTAGCTTTTCAGGATAATTCTTGGTTCAGGGTAGTGGTAGGTTAGTTCTCCACTCTTTGATCCTGGATGTTGATTTGACTCGCCGTGCTTGCTAAGATTGTGGCTTCCGATGGTAATGCTCACTGGTATGGTATTGCATTCATTGCATTTGTATTTTTAGTTTTCGCATTATTAGAATATTTTTCTAGACCTAGTAATTTATTTTATTTTATATCATATATATATATTATCATCTCTTATAAAACATTTTTTTATTGTGATCAAGATGCCCAATCAATATCAGTGGCCCAACGAATATATCTCAACAACCCAACCCAAGTCCATTCGGATCCAGCAACCCAAGCCCAAGTTGAACCCAAAAACCAACCCAGCAAACCCATTTCAATTCTGATCCAACAAGGATTACTTTCCAAAATCTAATTCATATCATCCGATTCCAAAATGGTTTGATACCAAAATCGATTTCAAAACTTCTTCAAAACTGATTTTACATATCCTCAACATACTCAGAAATTGATTTTTATAAACCCAGTTTCCAAAATTGATTTTCAATGGTACATGCTCTGTAATCGATTTTTCACACTTCAATTTCCAAACCCTTATGTTTCCGAAAATCGATTTCAAATGTTGCCTTCCTAAATCGATTGTTCTATCGATCACTTCCTAAATTGATTGAGATACAACTCACGCGTTTGACTCCTAAATCGAATGCATACCATCCGAAAGTTTCCAAATCGATTTTCATTCACCTCTTTCCTAAATCAAATTTGAACGTTGAGCCTTCTCCTTGATATAATCGACAACCATAGACGGAGAGGTGGGTGAGCTAGTATTAGATCGAAAAGGGGTGTGTGTATTAGATCGATGAGGGGGAAAATCACAGGGTTGAGATAGGAGGTTCGGGTCAGATCGAATCTATTGACAGAGAAGCCAAACGCGAAGCTATACACAGCAATGCGTATTCACACAGACGCAATACGCTCTGTGTTGATTTTTACATCTTCAACACCGTGCTTGGATTTGGAGGATGACCATCTACCGAAGGCCAGAGAAGATTTGGAGTTGTCTTTGCTACGGAGATCAGCGCGAAGAGTGCTGTGATTGCCATTGGATTGCAGAAATGATTCTAGGAGCCGAAGATCGTTGGAGCTAGGATTTGGGGATATAAATCTGTAACTCTTATATCTTGATTTTTTGTAATTAATGGAAAAGTAGGTAGAGGTCCGTGATTTTTTGCTTAGGGGTTATTTAAGTCCTAAGTATTTTTCACATAATATCTAGTGTCGATTGCTGCTATTTTTTTCGTTTTACTTTACTATTTATTCGTATTGCATCAATTTATTAATAATCAGATTAATAATCGAAAGACATTTTTGAAAATAGAAAATTTAATTTTTAATCGGCAAACCTATTCACCCCGTCTAGGATTTGCAACGCTTCCACGAACTTTCAAGAGGTTTTTTTTGAATCTGTATCTATATTTGTGTGGTTGTTTTAGTGTGAAATGAGTATGTTGAGTATTGGTTAGCCCTGTTACTTTAGAAAGAGTTTGTTATATCATGTTTCAGCAGTGAGAGTTTGGGCGTTTGGGCTGATGTTTGTAGTCTATTTGTGAGCTGAGATTTTTGGACCAGTATTTGAGGCCGAGATATTTGAGTTGAGGTTTTGTTATATCATCATAGTTTCATTATCTTTATCACTTCAGTAGTTTTATTTTTCTTATTAGTGAGTTGTGTTTGAGTTAGTTCTATATTAGTAAATTTAGTTGTTTGTGTTTGCCGTGCGTTCAAACCTGGATGGATGGCTCTGCAGTCCTCGAGGATGGGGCGTGACAGAAAAAGGGTCCCTCTCTATTGGTAGAGGCACAATCCACGCTCCTCTCTATCGATAGTCAATGCTTCTCTATTGGTAAAGAGGCAAATCACAACATGACAGGACTTCCTTCTACCGATAGGAATGCATCCTGTATTAATGGATGTACAAAATTCAAGATGGCAAAATCTCTATTGGTAGATGCGCATCCTTTATCATTAACGAGACAATCAAAACTAGACATGACACTCCTCTATCGATAAAAATGCACTCTATCGATAGAGAAACAACCTTAACATGATAGAATAATCATCTATTAATAGAGGAACATCTTCTATCAATAGATGGACAACAAACACCCTGATATCGATAGAGGCATGGGTAGAGGGACCCCAAAGCACCTTTATCGATACGTACACCCTCCCTATCTATAGAGAGTTGTCCCACTATCCCACAATCGCAATCCAACCCCCAAGTAGTACCAAAACACAATGTTTCAACAAATCATTTTCGTAAATCAACATGACCCCCAAATATAGCTAAAAATCAACCATTCTCAAATAATTTCTTTAATTCCCATCGACATTATTAACAAATTTTCCAACCAAAGACTCTAAAAATATTCAAGAAAGTTTTCTAAATTTTAAAATCATTACATCACGCAAGATACAGTTCGATAAGAGAATCTTTCGACAAAACAAATAGTTTAATCACCTTTTAGGCCTAGCCGAATAAAGGTTGGAGACTATAACAGTGGGCCGAATAGAGCATGCTAGATGGACTGTCGAAAATCCCACCATAGGACCGACAAGATGGTTGGCGCCGATCATGACGATGATGACAGTCTAGTTTGGGCCATGCACGGAAGGGCCCAACAATGACGAGCAATGTCGAGGGTTTGATGTCCAGTCATTAGAACAACTGAGAGTATCATGTCAGGGGTGACATGGTCATTACCTAAGGACATGATCACCAAAGTAATGTGACTGCAGAGCGACATTTCATTCCTAGCCGATTCTTGGCCGTCAGGACTTTGATCGTGGATTGACAGTCTAACATGTCGGCATTTGGCGAAGAAATACGTTGGATTGGTGCAGAACGATATTCATGATGAAAACGTAAGCCCATGTGGGGACCCAGACCGCACCACATGATCTATGAATGTTCTTGCATGATGAGTGGTGTTCGTGATGTGATGTAAGTCGAAGCGTGTGGCCGGGACACATGGGGCTTGACATATAAATCATAAAATCTAGGCAAGGAGTCAAAGGTTTAAGGAATGTACATTCCCACTTTCACTTCTAAGTCTAAAAATCTGTTCATTTATTTTTTAAAAAAACTATCCGACTTAGGCATTGGAATGTCCATCGATGGTGGCGACCATTAGCACTAACGAATGTCTTGTTTTGTAGACTTAAATGGAAGAAGTAAAAAAATTATTAAAAGGTGAGCAAAAAAATTGACTTGTTCATATATTTTACAATTTTTTTTGAAAAGTTGGTAAAATTTTATAGTTTTTCAAAAAAACATTGAAATAAATAAAAGAGGATATTGGCCTCATTTGACCTAAATTTTTTTAGATTATTTCTTATCTTTATTTAAATTTGTCATTAAATTTTCATAAATTATTAGTTCATTTTTAAAAGAAGAAATAAAATAGCAAAAAATAATTCAATACTGACATATGATTTTAGAATATTTTTGTTTATTTATTTTTTAACTTTTTATTTTAAAAAATTCACCTTTCTAATTTCTCTTATCACGACAAAACACAAAAATTTATGGCAAAACTAACAAAAGTAAGAGAGAATAAATAAGAATAAAAGAATTATTCAGAAAAAATAGACCAAACTCCACCATAAAATTTTGACCAAAACGAGAAAAGTACCCAAAACACACACACACATCCATTTGCTGAGGATCGGGAATTTCTCTCTCGGTATTGCTTTCGCTCTGTCGTCAAAGTGATCCGTAGCAGCTTTCCTTGCAAAGGCGATCCCCGGTTTTCTTCGAAGACATTATCAGCAGCGGGAGGATCGATGTCGTGTGCTTTGGCTTCTTCTCTGTCATCCGTACCATCACCTTCTTACATAAAGCCCTCGTTCGTTATCGTTAGGGCTACTACGACCCCATCCCTCCTCCGATTCCCGCCTTCTTCTTCTTCTGTCTACATTCCTCGCCCCTCCGCATTTCCCTCCAAAGCCATCATCGTTAGCAGAGTTGGTTCCACAAGAACCGGTCCCATTCGATCTGGTATGTCTCATTCTCCTCGTCTAGCTTGTTACAATATTGCTGTATTTGTTACATCAGTGGTGTTCGTGGAGCAGTAGCCCCTTTGGATCGTGAGAAAGGGTGGTGTGGTAGGGTAACTCAGGAATTCCTGGACACTAACATTCCCTTTGGATTGAATGATTTCATGAGAAAAGAAAAGAGAAGAAAGAGAACTCTCGTCACTTTTTATAATTCGTTTGGATAACTTAGGTGAGAAAGGATGAGAGTTGTGAGTAAATTAGACTTGCTTTTGGTTTCTCACCGTTTCTCACAAAAATTGATGAGATTAAATTGATGAGATTTGGTGAGAAAGTGATTTCTCACGGTTTCATTTCTTTTCTCTCACTTTCTTACCTATCCAAAGGGACTGTAACTTGCAATCATAGTTATTTGGGGCGCGAGGCGCAAAGGACCTGCTGGGGTCTAGGCGCGAGGCGCGGGGCGAGGCGCACGCCTTATCGAAGCGAGGCGCAACAAGGTAAAAAAATAAAAAAATAGTATATCTCATTATTTGTAATTATAAATACGAAGGCAATAAGTAAAATGACAAATTAAACAAAAGCACAAACGTTCAATGTCAAAATATAATTAAAACAATCACATTCTTACTTGTACTCCATCATAAACTAATCAATGTTGAAGGTTCCCTTTCTCATTTGTTATCATTTTGTGTTGTTTCATTTGTTTTAAGCATAGCTAAGTGAACCTGCATCATATTTCTTCAATTTTTCCTTGGCCCTGCATTATTACAACCTTCAACATTGTTTACAACCTTCAACATTGTTGCTACAGAGTCGGCCCTATGTTCCTAAACAAAGAGAGGCGAGCGAAAACCAAGGAAAACTTTAAAAAAATAGAGTTTTTCGTTAAATTCAAAAAGGCGCGCGCCTCGCGCCCCGCCGCGCCTCGGCCGCGCCTTATTGAAGGGGCTGCGCCCCAGCCTTCCTGAGGCGCCAATGAAATAATTAATGAAACAATTACAAAATCAAGATAGGCATGTTTCGTGATCTCCAGGATGGAACTAGATAACAATCACATTAAAACAATTTCCTAAAACACAGAAAACAGAGCAAATGTCAAGGTATGAGGCACATAGATACATCGGTTACACTGAGAGCATAGATACATTGTTGAAGGAACTCAGTGAGAAACATCATAGATACACTGAAAACATAGATACATCGATGGCCAATTTTTTAAGTTTTAAGTCATATTCCAAAATTATTTTTATATATACCTTCAGTTGAAGAGGAGAGGAATCGTTGGAGATAGAAATTGCAACTGTACTGTTGGAGGGTTCGTATGCTTGAGAGGAAACACTTGCCGAAGACGTCGCCGACTGGAGAGGAATCGATCGATATAGGAATAGTCGGAGGGGAATCGTGGTTGAAGGATTCGTTGTTGGAGAGGAGGAGGTCACCGGAGAGAGGAATCGATGGATAGAGGAATTGCCGGAGACGTCACCGACCGGAGAGGAGGATGTCACCAACTGGAGAGGAGGAGGCCGCCGACTAGAGAGAAGTCGGTCTTCAGTCTGGAGATGTCTATCGCAGCTACACAACGGAAATGAACGAGAATGAGAAAAAACCTAACGTAGCGTATGTGTTTTTGGTTAGTATCTTAAGTTATTAAAATTGTAGTTAAACCCCTAATATTTTTGATTTCTTTCCCTTTAGCCATTGAAAATGTTAAAAAATAAAATTATACCCAAACGTACCTACAAAAGTTCCCGAGAAGTACCGAAGCCGTACCCATTTTTGGTAAAAAGTATCGGTAATTTTTTGCCGTACCCATTCCCGTACCCGAAAAGTACCAAAGCCGTACCCATTTTGGTAAAATGTATTGGGTACTTTTTTGCCGTACTAGGTACTTTTTTGCCGTACCCATTCCCATTCCCATACCCGTACCCACGGAGTACCCGGTACTCGTACGACACTATTTTTGGAGTACCCATGCTTTATAGGTAGGAAACAAATCAAGTAAATACAAGAAGGAATCCCATGATCTTATTCTTCGTTATCATGAGCATGAATAGGCAAGGAAAGACCTGTGGGGGATACGGGTCTTGGAGGTATATCACATAATGGAAATATACCTTTGTGAAAAACTATGTTACAAGATGTATAAATGGGTGTGACAGAATGTAATAAATTCGATAACCCTTTTGACCATAAGGATATCCAATGAATATGCCAAGCTTGGCACGTTGGTCAAATTTATGCTTGACATTCACATTGCAAGCATAACACAAACAATCAAAGACGCGAAAATGAGAATAGTTGGGCTTAGATTGGAACAAAATCTCTTGAGATGACTTGCCAAACAACAAAAGAGAACACATTTTGCTAATGACGTAAACAACCGTTAGAGCACATTCACCTCAAAATTTAAGTGGTAAATTTGCCTAAAAACGAAGGGCATGTGCCACTTCAAGAATGTGACAATGTTTGCGTTCAACTACCCCATTTTATTGTGATGTTCCTACACAATTGTGTTGGTGTGAATGACACCATGGGTATGGATTTTTTTGCATATCCTTAGAAAGTGTTCATTTTAGAGAGATTGGGAAAAAATCTGAGTTAGGGTTACCCCATCTTATTCTTTGTATATATGAACAAAGGAAAGATACAAAATGTCTTAACTACCCTTAACTACAAAGAAGTATACAAAATAAACCCCTAATGTTACATAATTTAACACTCCTTTTCAAGTTGGTGCAAAGATATCAATCAAATCCAACTTCAACACAATGTGGTGAAACTTTTTCTACTTAGACCCTTAATAAATACATCATCTAACTGGTCTTCAGATCTTACAAAAGGCATACATATCAAATCATTGCTCAACTTCTCCTTTATGAAATGTTTGTCTATCTCTATGTGCTTTGTTCGATCATGTTGGACATGATTATGAGCGATGTTTATGGTTGCCTTGCTTATGTCTTATCATTAATCTTCTTGATGAACATAGTATGATCAACATGACTCCGCTCATAGTTATTTGGGGCACGATGTTTATGGTTGCCTTGCTTATGTTTTTGATTGATTACACTACCAAATCTCAATTGTTTTGCTTCTTAAATTAACTACATGTTCTATGGATGATATATAATCAAACTGTATAATTAATTTCGATTATACTTACCTCAATCAGATGAAACAAAAATCATAAGTTTTGATGCGAACTTGGGTTCTTCTTCTTCTATGTATTGTTCACCTTCTTCCTCACGAAACCTCTGCAATTTCCATCCAATTCTCTTTCTCTCTCTCATACCTCTCAATTAATACCTCACTGATACAACGAATTCAAATATCACTCACTTACATATTTGATTTTGATTACACAACAATACAATCAACATGGTCTATATGTATATATGTTTGTTACGTATTCATTTTGCATTACATCTTACACAAATCGTCGACAACACAATCACCCTCTCGACACCTTCCCACTTCAACAAACACTTGCACTCCCCAACTCACGACACCTCATACATGCGGATGACTCCTCATTCAACACAGACACGAAATATTATAGATACATATTTGTATGTATCACTCTTATCGCATACGACACCTCTCTGCCCAATTCACAATTTTCTTCTAAAATTACACATTTTTCCTAAAGCATTCAATCCTTTCATTTATACCCCAAGAATTTAATTAAACTTTAAATTAGACTCTATTTGAACTTTAAATGCCTTACAAATTCCGAAATAATCTTCAAAAATTCTCAAAGATTTTATAAAATCTTCAAATATTTTTCTAAAGTTTTTATAATTTATTTATCTATTAATATTCTTTAGACAATTTTTAGTTACCCTTAATCTTCAATTATTAATTATTAATGACCCTAAAATGCAATGCGGGTCTCACATGAAGAATATAAGATAGAAAAATGATTGGAGAATAATGAATGGATCGTTTCCCCGAGATAGCAGATAGAATCTTGGCCGGAACAGGTAGAATAGAAGTCAAAAAAAGAGGAACAACATGTCATGTGATCTGTTGCACCGGAGTCTATTATCTAAGGAAGGGATAAGGAAGCAGACAATGCAATATCTGGTATACCTGTGTGAACGAGGTGAGTTGAGGTAGTAGGAGCAGAAGCAATGGTGGATGGATTATCAAGCCTAGCCATGAGACGCTTGAGAGTTTGTAACTTCCCCTTAGAGAGGGTGCTAGTATGGGATCACTAGCCATTGAAGCCGCCATATCAACCAAGGGTTACCCGATCATCAATAACAAGAGAAAGTTGAACAATCCGGTCAACTTAGTACTGAGCCCAAACACCCAACAAGTTTCAGTCACAATCTCAAATCGAAAACCAATAATCAACAACAATTTGTGAAAATAAGAGGCAAACTCAGTTGGGATATTGTTACAAGTACCGAAACTAAGAGACAGTAGAATAACATTAAAAAAAGTCTCAAAACATTAAAAGCATGACTGTCCAGGTCACCCTAAATGCCCAAATTAGCCACAAATCGAGGGAAAAAACAACAAAACTGAAGAAAATCTCAACAAACTTCACTAATCGAGACAAACCCAACCAACTCAGAGCACAAATGATAAGTGTGGAAAACACCTATTTACACCTTCTAACTATGTATTTTAACAGTCCGATTTATTGTTACCTAATAGTATTTGTTGGAATTTCATACATTCTCAGGTTTAAAGAATTAATGCCGCAAATCAATCAAAGAAGAGCCCAAGCTCTAAAAAGATAAAGAAAAGAAATCAGAAATCACCATATCTCAGCAAATCCACATCTAAGTAGATTCGCTCGAGCCACCCAGAAGAACCACTCGAGTGCAGCCACATCGCTCGAGCGTGAAACTCAGTCCGCTCGAGCGGAAGGGAGATGTATTGCCCAAATCCAGAAGAGAGAAATCTCTGGCGTCAAGCGAAGGAAAACTGCTCGAGCGACTTGTATTAGACTCGAGTGAAAACGGAGAAATCCAGAAGGGGAAAATCGTTGGTGTCGAGCGAAGAAGAGCATCATCTCGAGTGACTTAAAGTTTGCTCGAGCGACTTTAAGTCTGCTCGAGCGAGATGGATGCGGAAACAACACTTGATTTAGGGTTTTCTCTATTTTTGACGGGGAGATACATATATATAGCAGAGGGGGTTACTACTGGAGAGAGAATTGATACAGAGAGCAAGGAAGCAAAGAGAAATTGATTTGCTTTGTTCTAGCACGGGTTCATGGCATTCAACGGTAGCCGTTCGGATATCGTTCTCACCATGTCCGGCTAAATTTTCTGGCTAAGGGTAACGAGGATGTTAATCTGATTGGTACAATTATATTTGTAGACTGTTTTGTATTCGCACGATTGTACGATATTTCAATTGTTCTTTGAATGAGTTAATTCTTTCAATCAATCGTATTCATGACATATGCTCTTTATTACTTTGCGATAGTTTCTGATATAAGCGATACAACGTTAGACAGATCATTCCGCTGATTAAATTCAGTGAGACGACCCACGCTATGTTCATATAGTTTATACGGAATACGAATCTCAATTATATTTTATATGCCATCTGTTCTTCATTGTTTGAGATAGTCTTTGAGAGAGACCATACGCTGTTAGACAGGTCGTGCCATTGATTAAATTCAGTGAGACGATCCACGCTATATCGATATAGTCTATACGGAGCATGAATCTTGATTATTGTTTGGATTTCATGATCGAATGCAATTTTATCTATCATTATAATCATGCTATGAAGATAACTGAATTGAAACCCTAGCCGCGTTTTTATACTATTCTCAAATTTCATTTTTCATTAGTTTCCTAAATAGTTTTATTCTTAAATTGTTATTTTCTTAGTCATAATTTTTCTAAATCAATTCATTAATACAAATCAAGTCTTTTCAAGTAATTTAATTAGTTTTCTTTTTAAAATAGTAGTTATTTCAATTCCTAAAATTCGATTTCCCTTATTTCTTAAATTAAATTAGAAAATTAGATTTTTAATTAGTAAACGAATTATTAGTTTTAGAATTTAATTAAGAAAGTCATTTAATTATTTAATTTATTTTCTTTAAAGTTTTATTAAATTAATTTTCATTTTGAATTAAATTAAATTAAGTAGTTTGAACCTGAACTTATCACTTCACTAGTGTTAATTTCTTGATTATAAATATTATTTTCGGAGACGTGGGAAAGCACTCAAATAAAATCTACAGACCCAACAAAACATCGCCTGAGGACGTCAGAGCCTCGTCTAATGTTGGAGATCAAAGGTGAGGCCTCGCCGGAGGTCGGCGACGTCGAGAGATGATCTGTGATGTCGGGAGATGACCGACGACAGTGATGCATGACGTTGGGAGGTGTCCGGTGGGTTTCACGATCTGGGCGAGAAACCAGTTTCGTGATCTGGGCGACGTCGGGAGGTGGGTTTCGTCCGGCGAGGCCTGACGGTTGAGGACAACAGCTGACGGCTAGAGTTTGATGAGGTTTTCCCGCTCTGATGCCATGTTCATTTTAGAGAGATTGGAAAAAAATCTGAGTTAGGGTTACCCCATCTCATTCTTTGTATATATGAACAAAGGAAAGATACAAAATGTCTTAACCACCCTTAACTACAAAGAAGTATACAAAATAAACCCCTAATGTTACATAACTTAACAGAAAGAAATTTTGTGCTATTATCAGATGGGATAGTTTGTATTGTGGGAGACAAAATAGCGCTATGACCAGAGGAAATAATGTCAACCTGTGAATGAAATTGTATGTGAACTAAAGCAAAAAAGGATTGCAAGAATATTTTGGTTCCAGATTTCATGCCGATCAGGTATATCCAAGTGCATCTAGAAAAATCAACAATTGTAAAAAAATAATGGCTTTTATTCAATGAAGGTTGCACAAAGGCCCCCCACCTGTCACAATGTAGCATCTAAAAGGCTTTATTGGTAGCAATAGAACTAGAAGGAAAAGGCTGGCTTGAGGACAAACATCGAAAAAAAGATTGCTTGAAGTCGACATAAAGGTAAAATCTTGAAACAAAGTTTGTAAGGAGCTAAAGGAAAGATGGCCTAGCCTCCAATGCCAGAGGTCGAAAGATGAGGGCTCAATGCCTGATAATAATAGAGCCCCTCATGAATATTCCCCTGTCCAATCCTCCTCCTTGATAGGTCCTGAAAAGAACAAGATGGGGGGGGGGGAATGGCAGTACAATTGTTAGATCTTGTAAGTTGACTCACGGATATCAATTTATATTTGAATGAATGGATGTGAAAAACATTCTCAAGTGTTAATGTGGGTGAAAGTTTAATGCTTCCAATGTGTGTGATCTGAGTAGAAGATCCATCAGGCAGTTGGACAAAAGATTGTGTGGGGCATGATTTATAGGAAGTGAACAAGGTTAAGGATGAACACATATGATTTGTAGCTCCCGTGTCAATGATCCAAATAGAGGTGGGTGGAATAGAAAGAGCAGTACTTGCTAAGTTGGAACTGTGATTGATATTACCTGAGGAGAGCATGCTAATAACTTGTATTGCTCTTGAGTTACAACAACAGGAATCTTTTTGTTCTCAGATTTAGTGGAAAGATTAGAGAGCTTTGAACGCTTTGGAGGATACCCAATGATTTATAGCAACGCTCCTTGGAGTGACCATCCTTGTCACAATGGTCACGATGATATTTAACCTTGTGATTATAATTATTTCCACCATTGGAATATGAATTATATGCGCCACGGGATGAATTGGTTCCACCACCATTATATGAGCAGTTTCCACCATCAGCATGTGGATGACTTCCTCCACCTGTATTGCAGCTATTTCGACCATCCGTCGGTCAATTAGAGTTGTAGTTGGGCGATCTTGCTGTGGAGTTAAGAGCTGATGCATCTGGGATAGGAGTCGATAAAGATTGAATCTCCTGTTGTTTCTCTTCTTGTCGAACAAGAGAATATATTTTCGTGCATTCTGTGGTGGCCGGATCTATGCCCCAAGGGATCGGTCTCGTTGTTAAGCGCCGAATGTACCATTAGGCCCTGAGGGTCCTTCGGCATGCTCAACTCGTCGGTGCAGCGGGCTTTCGGCGGGAAACAGTTCGGTAAAGACCAGCCCCCACAAAACATGGTAATCAGAGTTTCCACCGTGTTACCGACTGCCAACCTCCGATCACCATGCCAGTCGGCCGAGCACCACCATCATCCTTGTGACATAGGAACCAGCTCCCAGACCGACCGGTTCTCTACCGGAGGGCCAATTCTCCGGCAGCGCCTAAACACGGAGCGACTCGTACACCTGCCTTTTCTTTCCCACATCTGTACAGTTAGCCCGGTCCATTGGCCGCACCGACCTACATTGGCCAAACACGCGCACCATTCGGGTCAAATACCGCACGGGGGAGCCCATAACGTGCGGCCCACGTACCAAATCTTACCTTAAAGAGCACATATCCCTATAAATATCCCATTTGGATACTGTTCATGGGGTCTGCTCTCCGACAGCTACCCATCGGCCTCACTGCACTTGCTTTTGTCCTTTCCTTCCCAAAAAGAGACTAACTTAAGCATCGGAGGCCCCGTTGGTCACGACCGACCGGCGGGCACTAACCTTTTTGTTGCAGGAGCCAACCAGGAGGACCCCTTTTGTTGTGTGCAGGGACCACGCAAGCGTCCGGACCTTTCAGCCGACAGTCAGCGTACGGGAAGCCGACTCTCAGGGAATCAGAAGGTAGAAATCAGCCACCACAATTGGCGTTCATGGTGGGACACTCTGACCCCTACCTTAGTGGAAACCTGATATCTGTCCTGCTCTCCGGAGCTTCCCTCTATGGACGACCCAAACGCCACACAAACAAATCAGGATGCCACACTCCCTGTTGGCCCCCCTCCTCCGCCGCCGCAACACATCTCCCTGGGGCTCTTCGCCTCTCCCTCCGAACTCACGCCGGAGCTTGGATCGGCCTATGCAGCGGCCATGGACTGGATGCTGAAGGAGAGGGACGTAGAGATTGCACAGCTCCGGGATCAGGTGGCCAGGATGGTCGGCGCTGCTGACTCGGCCTCATACTCTTCAGGACAAAGGCGGTGCCGACACCGCTCAAAGGAAGCCCGAGAGCGCAAAGGGAAAGGAGTCGCTGAAGGACATGAGCACCGGACGATTCAACCGGAGGGCGACGGGCGGCGCACCAGGCACCACGAATCCCCCTCCAGTGGACGATCCTTAGGGATATCATCCGTCCCACTTTACATATTTGAAGGGGGGAATTTGTTGAGGTCCGTCTGCGTGACCTTCGAGCAGAGCTAGAAGACGGCGGCCGACAAAAGGAGAAGCGCCACCATCACCGAGAGGAAAGGCATCGTCATCACTCTCTGGTTTCAGAGGAGGACCAAAGAGAGCATTGGCGCCATCGAAGGGACCACCATGCCGAGTTTTACCACTGGACAGGCCCTTCAGACCGTCGACGCTCGCCTGGAGCAGCTCAGCCTCTCTCCCTTCTCCCGGACCATTGTTTCGGCCATCCTTCTGGTTCAATAAACTCTCCCCCCGGTCCATCCGGAGCTTCAGAGATCTGGGGAGGGCCTTCCTTGCCCGCTTTGTCACTAGCGGCAAGCAAAGAAAAGAGGTCGACTCTCTGATCAACCTCAGGAAACGACCAGATGAGACTCTCCGGCAATACGCCGACCGCTACTGGGAGCTTTACAACGGCATTCAGAATTGCGACCAGGGGGTCGCCACATCTTCTTTCAAGCTGGGTCTAGAGTCCGAGAGTCCCATTCTCCAGGAGCTTATGCTCCATCCTGCGGAAAACATGGACGACCTCATGCAGATGATCGACAAGTTCTGCTAGCTGGAGGATCTTCTGGCAGAGCGGGTCTCTGTCCGACCCCCTCAAGCGTGACCTGCCCCCGCTCAGCACAACCGGAGGCAGGTAAATGTGGTGAAGACAAGAGATAGAAGGGCGCCAAAACCGGAAGACTATGTGGCGGAGACAACAGTCTTTACGGAGCCCATCTATATTGTCTTCCGGCAGATCAGGGACGAGCCTTTCTTCAGGGAGCCGGATCACAAGATTAGGGGAGGACATCCCAACGGAAAGGCCTACTGCTCCTACCATAGGGAGAAGGGCCACTACACAACGGCCTGCCTTCCCTTCAAAGCATATATGGAGCATCTGGTCCGACAGGGACACCTTGAAAAATGGATTGATTGGCGCAGGACTCTGGCCGCCAGACCCAATGATGCCCACACACTGCAGGCCGAAGAAAATGTCCCAGTAATCCCATGACTTGTTTCATGTTCCGGTCGCTTACTGATTTACCAACGGTTCCTCCTAACCTTAACCTTGTGAATTTTTACTTTTATGAATGAAATGCGTTCCTGTCTTTGTGCCCTTCACCTCCCTTTCAGGAACAAAAGATCGTGGCTCCGGCAGGCGCAAGGTTCGGGTTTGGTTATAACGTGCCGACCACCCTTGGCTCTGGACATTCTATCCATCTCTATGGCTCCGGATTATGATGTTTGTCCATTCTATGGCTCCGGCAGGCGCAAGCTTCGGGCTTGGTTATAACATGATCGTCCATCACATGGCTCTGGATTGTCTATCCTCCTCCTAAGACCGACCGTCTGGCTTGGCCGGGTCGCTGCAATAAAGACCGTGGCTCCCGCAGGTGCAAGCTTCGGGCTTGGTTATAACCTGCCGACCACCCTTGGCTCTGGACATTCCATCCATCTCTATGGCTCAAGATTATGATGTTCGTCCATCTCATGGCTCCGGCAGGCACAAGCTTCGGGCTTGGTAACCTGACCGTCCATCCCGTGGCTCTGGATTGTCTATCCACCTCTCAAGACCGACCGTCTGGCTTGGACGGGCCACTGCAATGAAGACCGTGGCTCCGGCAGACGCAAGCTCCGGGCTTGGTTATAACCTGCCGACCACCTTTGGCTCTGGACATTCCATCCGTCCTCTTGGCTCCGACAGGCGCAAGCTTCGGGCTTGGTTATAACCTGCCGATCACCCTACAGCACTGAACTCCCCACAATTCAAACTATGGGGCTATCTTATTAATGTCTGGCATCAATCCGAGCCTTCCCCTCGTCTTGGGGCTATCTTATTAATGTCCGGCATCAATCTGAGCCTCCCCCTCGTCTTGGGGTTATCTTATTAATGTCCGGCATCAATCCGAGTCTCCCCCTCGTCTGGGGGCTATCTTATTAATGTCCGGCATCAATCCGGACTTCTCCCCTCGTCTGGGGGCTATCTTATTAATGTCTGGCATCAATCCGGACTTCTCCTCTCATCTCTGGGTTATCTTATTAATATCCGACATCAATCCGGACCTCCCCCTCGTCTCAGGGCCATCTTATTAACGTCCGCCGTCAAACTGGAGCTCACCCCTTGCAATGGGGCTCTCTCGTTTACCTCACCAGGTTATAGGACCGTCCGGCGCACGACCATCAGGTCTCCGGATAAATGAGCCTGATCCTTCTTGCTCGGCAAAGAGAGTTAAAATTATGAACAAACTAAGTTATTTACATTGTCTAACTATATGTCACAGGCAAACAACAAATACAACAACTGCTCTGGCTAGCTTGCCTACTCAGGATTCAATCCCTTTCCGGAAGCTCCAGCGAGGGAACCTCGCGCTCCGCTACGCGTATATTGAGTCGGAAGACCGAATCCGCCGGCACTCTGACGGCATCAAGGGTCATCCCCCACGCTTCCCTAAAGGCCATATCATACCCTAGTTTGAAGCCGACCTCATGGACTTCGGGGCAGAGCTCGTGCGCCTCACGGCGGTACACCTCCGTAGTGTCCTTCACACCTTCAGCATAAGCTTTGTTGTCCGCTCCAGCAACGGCTTCTTCAGATCCTCCTCGCTGATTCCTCCGGCCTGGCGGACCTCACTAGGGCCTGCGGCAAGTTGTTCTTTCAGCCGGTCCCGCTCCGCCGTTACATCCTCAACTTGTAATCTGAGCAAAGTTCTCTGAGCTTCCACCTCCATAAGCTTATCCTCCGTCTGCTGAACCCGACGGACCCGGATATATGATTTTTGGAGCACCCTCTGATTGGCTCTGTACAAGCCAGCGAGGCTCTGGCACGCCTGCAACATCACAGGTGATCATCAGAAAAACAGTCATCAGTAGAGGTCCGGCCAAAGAAAGAAAATTGGTACCTTTATGAGGCCCGTCCCAGCATTGTCATACATGTCCTCGATCCCATCCGGTAGAGCTGCCATATCAGCCAGCAGCTGTCACGCCCGGAGTACTGGGTATGCAACTTTTGCGTCGGCATTCACACTATCTGTCACTAGGACGGGCGCGCCAGAGTACTTGCGAAAGTTGGGAGCCTAGGGCTCAGCAGGACCTCAGACGTACGGAGGTCGGGGTCGTCCCTTAAATATGTATCTAGCACCCTCCGAGACCTCTTCATCTTCGTAGGGCTATTCCTTCACTTGGAGAAGTTCTGGATGCCCCCCAGAAGGTGCGACATCCGGTCTGCCGGCAGCCCCATCAGCCGGAGCAGAAACGCTATCTGCTATAAGAGCCTCCCTATCAACCGAAGTGGCGGCCCAACCCTCCGGAGCATCGTCCTTGTCCGGCTCCTGCATCAACACAGCTGGAACATCCACCTCTTGGAAATATTCTTGAACAGTCATTCGTCTCCGAATAGGGGCTCGCACGACCGGATCTGCCGTTGCTTTCCTTTTTCCCTTAGACTTCCGGTCCTCCAAATAGCTATGGTACGTCGGCTCATACCCCAAGAGGGAGGGGGCGTCCCTGCCACTACACCTCAACAGGGCCGCTATCCGGGCAGTCGACGACATGCGTCTCAGGTATTTGGATATTGTTGCAACGTCTGCACAGAAAGAGCAGAGTTAAGGCAGAATTAAAGTATGATATCCGAAGTTGAAGTACCGATCACTTACCAGGACTGCCCTCCTTCGTCGTCACGAAGTACCGACGCTCTTCGCCCGGAGCAAAATTGTATTCACCAAATATCTGAAGGTAGAGGTTTCCCCATTTCTCTAAGTCCGACAGCCTCATAAAAACGTCGCCATATGGTTTCCGGGGAGTAAAAAAATACCTGCCAGATGATCGGTTCCGAGAAAGAGAGAACATGCCCATCAAATCCGGCACATAAAATTCCAGGCCGTCCCTCTGACATAGCACCAGGATGCAACCTATGGTCCGGTAGCCGTTCACTGAAAGTTGGTTTGGCGCAAGGTGGAACTCAGACAGGAACCTCCGAAGAAAGGGGCTAAACGAGATCTTCAACTGACCTTCGGTCACGGCCATCAATGGGACCGTCACATAATCTTCTGAATATGTAACCTCCGACCCGACTTCCACGCAGTTCACCGAAGCCGGAATTTCGTATCGGCGTGAGAACTCTTCAAATTCTGCTAAGCCTCCGCGGAAGTAGGGGCAGGAACTGTCTCCTCCACTCACCCTTACCGGCCCCCCTAGGGCTCTGTTTTGCCGACCTCCCAGGGCCACATGCGTAGGTTTGTTTTCATCCGAAAAATGCCAAACGATGTTGGTTCGGCCACCAGTTTGGGGCCGTCTTGAGGAAGAAGCCCCAGGAGTAATCGCAAGAGCCGGAGGAGGCGTACTAGAGCTGGCCTCAGGAGTCAGTTCTCCCGGGGTCAGTTGAAACAAGGGGTCAAGATCAGAATGAGACGAAGAAACTAAATCAATCACCTGTTCCATGACGATCGAGGGAGTGCAATCTCCGAAGGATATGGAGCTCTCCGGAGGGTCCCAAAATGCAAAGTAAGTTCCGAATGTCTCAAAGCTCAAGCCTATTTATAGGCAATCCCAGGTACGAAGCACAGCTGTCGTCATTAATTTTTATTTCACAAGTATCGAGGGAACCCGTTTGACTGACGAATCAGGGCATGACACGTGGCAGTCGCTGACGTCCGCGCTTCAATTATTGCACTGACAATTGTCGGGTGACGTCAGAGTGAGCTTTGACGAGACCGTTCCCCCGAAGCAAAGCGACCGGCATACCAGGATCAATCTTTTCCAACAAATTTGGGAAAGATTGAGGGGCTATTGTGGTGGCCGGATCTATGCCCCAAGGGATCGGCCTCGTTGTTAAGCGTCGAATGTAACCTTAGGCCCTGAGGGTCCTTCGGCATGCCCAACTCGTCGGTGCAGCGGGCCTTCGGCGGGAAACAGTTCGGTAAAGACCAGCCCTTACAAAACAGGGTAAACAGAGTTTCTACCGTGTTACCGACTGCCAACCTCCGGTCACTATGCCAGTCGGCCGAGCACCACCATCATCCTTGTGACATAGGAACCTGCTCCCAGGCCGACCGGTTCTCTACCGGAGGGCCAATTCTCCAGCAGCGCCTAAACACGGAGCGACTCATACACCTACCTTTTCTTTCTCCCATCCGTACGGTTAGCCCGGTCCATTGGCCGCACCGGCCCGCATTGGCCAAACACGCGCACCATTCGGGTCAAATACCGCACGGGGGAGCCCATAACATGCGGCCCACGTACCAAATCTTACCCTAAAGAGCATCTATCCCTCTAAATACCCCATTTGGGTACTGTTCACGGGATCTGCTCTCCGACAGCTACCCACCGGCCTCACTGCACTTGCTTTTGTCCTTTCCTTCCCAAAAAGAGACTAACTTAAGTATCGGAGGTCCCGTTGGTCACGACCGACCGGCCTACACTAACCCTTTTGTTGCAGGAGGACCCCTTTTGTTGTGTGCAGGGACCACGCAAGCGTCTGGACCTTTCATCCGACAGCCAGCGTACGGGAAGCCGACTCTCAGGGAATCAGAAGGCAGAAATCAGCCACCACACATTCAATAAAGGTTCCATCAATAAGATTTGACTTTGAAGTGGAACAAAACGTTCTTGAAAACCTTGTAAAAATTCCATCACCCTAACTTGTGGGAGCCGTTCAGAAAAAACTTTTCACTGCCACATGCACAAGGTTCGAAGGTTTGGAGTGAATTCAACTCATCCCAAAGCGATTTGAGTTTTGTAAAATAAGCCGAAACCGATAAGTCTTCTTGTTTGCGTGCGGATATGGATTGCTTTAGTTGCTAAATTTGAGGAGCATTGGACTGCAAAAATTGGTCTAACCAGTCAATCCACATGGCTCTTGCAGTGTTGGCGTAGAGGATACTACTCCGAATTTCATCAGAAACAGGATTGAGAATCCACGAGGCAACTAGATCATTGCATCTTTCGCACTTGGATATTTTCTTCCCTTTGTCCTCCCAAGGTTTTTTTACGGATCCATCCACAAACCAATTTTGTTTTTGGCTCTTAAAGACGTAATTGCGTGAAGCCACTATCCGTAATTGTTTCCGTTCAGAGGAGGCGATGTCAATACAGTCGTTGGACTATCAGAAGGAGGGGGGGTGATGTAGAAGGGGCCATCTACTCTTAATTCCTCCTATGCATTGGATTTTCGCTGCTTTTCCCATCTTTTGACACGATGAATGATGGGAATCGCGCACAAGAAAATGGATTGAGAAAGAAAAAATCAAGCAGGGATCATAACGTGTCTGTGATACCATGTTAAAATTATAGAGGCAAATTTTGTTCTCCTCCTCATTGGAGAGACAAGAAGAACGTTTGTTTGTGTTACACAATTGACTTCCTAAATTATAGGCTAGAATCAAGAAAAATTACAGGGAAAGCTAAAGACTAGATAACTAACAAACTATACAAGGAAACTATCTAGTTATAAAGTGGAAAACAAATCAAGTAAATACAAGAAGAAATCCCGGGATATTATTCTCCATTATCACGGGATATTGTTTTACTAGTGATAGCCCGTGCCAATGTCACGTGGCGACAGAATAAAAAGCACAACGCAATACCTAAGAGTACGATAAAATTTTGGATGTTAGTAGTGCCTTCGGTACTGATTTGTGCTTTCGGCACTAATGATGAGTGACGACAGAATAGAAAGTGCAACACAATACATAAGGATACGATGAAAGTTCAGGTGTTATTAGTGTCTTCGGCACTTTGGAGTGCATTCAGCACTCATGATGATTGACGACACTCGATTCGTATTTTCAGTATAGAAAATTTTGTAAAAAACAAAAAAAATAAAATTGAGTAAAATAATTCAAA
>NMUG010000680.1:0-20879 GCA_002855965.1 Monotropa hypopitys | reverse complement strand
GAATTCAGGTCGTTACAATTCGGGATAGGGATTTAATTTGCACACTTTTTTCCTTTGTGGGAATCGAGTGTACTTTATTTTGATAGCCCTTTCCAGTCCAGAAAAAATAAATAAATGAGAATCTAAACCGCTTGTTCCCCTGAATCGCATTGAGTAACCGGGCATCTAGCCTCAACAAGCACTGAGAGTTCGCGTAAAAAGGTGCGAGGATGGAAGGATTTAGCATCCTTGGCTAGTTTTGATTCGTAGCCTTTTCGACTCGAGTAAGTTGATCCATAGGGGTGTCCTTTACACCTAGTTCTCTAAGGCCATTCGGTTAAGGTGTCACTGATTGAAAGCTCGCTACACTGGTTGAATAGAAAGCTTAAGGGATCGAGATATTGCACGGCCATAGGAAGGTTTACAAAATGTTTGGGTTGGTTTGTAGTCTTTTTGCCTTGAACAAGTAAGTTTGTAGGGGCGTCTTATACACCTAATGTCTTAAAGCCTTTTGGTTTGGGAATCATTGATCGAAAACTCGTTACATGGGCCAATTAGAAAGCTTAAGAAACCAATTACTTGCACGACCATTGAAAAAATTATACTCTTTTAAAAAAATAAGGACGAGAGGGGTTAGAATAGCATTTGAATGTCATGAATCTCATGTAGGGGCTTGAGTATGTGCATTGAATTCTAGTATAGAGGACGTCCTTGAATCACACTTAACATGTGTTTTGTGGTTTTACTCTAACCAAGCATCGCTTGAAACTTTGATTTAATGGCAAACAAAGATTAAAATGCGCCAAAAATGAAGAAGTCTCTTGTTTAGGTTGGACAATGATTGAAACACCTTATTCTAAGTGGTAGAACACTTGCCTACATCTTTGATGGACCATTTGTTGAGTTGGGTGTGTTTTGTGAGTGAACGCTGTTGAAAACCCTCACGAGACCATACTTGTCCTACAGGGGCCGCCTGGAGGTTTAAAGTAACTATCCTTGTTGTCTTCTAATTTGTTTTTTTCATTGTCGTTTACTGTTTCTATTTATTTCTTTGCTCGGAACTAGCAAAGTGTAAGTTGGGGGATGTGATAGGTATGATAATGTACCTATTTAGGTTCCTTAAACATGCATTTTGGTAGTCTTGAGCCATGTATCTAATAAGCTTTGTCTAGTTATAGTGCAATTGCGAAAATAAAGGGATTAACCAAAGAATGGCCTAACAAGGAAGAAAAAGAAGTAGCCCAGGCCAAAATAATGAAAAACATGCGAGAAGTGGTAGATGATGAAGAATTGTGCAACATGGAAGAAGGCCAAAGCCGCAAAAGATGTCAAAGGATCAAGTAAAAGAGTAAGGAAGCAAAAGAGGCTAGCAGACCCCGATACCGGTTGCCATGGAGTGTGCAACCGGTTCCCATTTGATACTCAAGAAAATCCTCAAAGAAGGCTGCCAATGAGTCCCTCTAGAGCTCCCCGAAACCGGTTGCGGATAGCCTCTCAACCGGTACCCGAAGCAGCCCCAAGGAACCGCAATAAAGCAACCGGTTGCTGGCTTAAGGAGGAGTACCAGGGACATTTGGAACTGGTACCCGTCCGGTCCGGAACCGGTACATGTCTGGTCCGGAACCGGTACCCGACCGGTCCGGAACCGGGAAGTTCGCAACAGAGAACAAGAAAGCAAGCGAGCACACCTTTGTTCGCTTCAGGGATGACGTACCCCTATAACTAGGGGCCTAGGTAAGGTTAGTTGAAGGTTGTTCAATGGAGCCACTAAATCTTCTATTTTCTTACCCCAGAAATTGCCTTCCAAAGACTGCTTCTCCCTTTCCTACTTTACCCCTAGGGGAAGTCCCAAGAAAACCAGATTGAGGCCTATCTATCTCTGTCTTTTCATTTCATTGAACTACTGCAGGAAACCCGTTAACAGAAACCTTTCGCTTTAATTGGCATCTCCTTGGCAATCGGAAACATGTCGTTACTTGACTGGAGGTTTAGAGCAAGATATATTAAATTAGCACCCATTAGATGGAGCTAGCTCATTATTTCGCAGCTTATTCGTCGTTTGGTTTGCATTGGCAAATGGATGACTAGTTTCTTCGTCCGGTTGGAATAAATTTAGACTTCGCATTGAAGAAAAGGAAGAGAAGGCCTTGGACCTCCGCAACCGGTTGCAGGAAGCTGCGCAACCGGTACCCGCATGCGTGCTATGAAAGAAATTTTGGGAAATCTTGGGCCAAACTCAGGTTTTACTATTTTAATCCGATTTTTATCAACCCTAAATACCTCATTAAAGGTGTTTAGGGTATTTTAGACCCTAAGGAGTATAAATATCGTGCTTAGGAATTGTATTAGCGACTTTTTCTTCAGATTAGAGTTGGTGGCTGCTGCAAAAGGGGTTTCTCATTGGTTTTTCTTCTTCTTCTCTCTTCTCCTTCACTTCTTTTATGGCCTCCACTTCCATGGCCAACTAAAACCTCACGTCTAGGGTAATTGTATACACGTTGCGCTCCTTTACATATGGTTATTTATTTGATTTGTACTTGGAACCGATTATATGAATGAGATGATTATGGTTGTTATTGGTTGGATGAATTCTTTCGATTGCATTCGATTAAACTACCAGTGTTCAATAATTATTCATTTGATGATGCATACTTGTTTCCATTCGTTAAGATAAGATAGATTATGCACCGTAAGACAATCCGTGCTATTGGACGGTCCGTGCTGATTGAGACGGATCATGCTTGTAAGATGGATCGTGCCAAGCAGCGATAGTCTATGCTATCCAGCAATTTGGAAGATCTTTCGACAATATTTAATGGGATTCGAACTCATTGGATATTGTATATTCAAAATCAATCTTTGTGCTTAATGTGAACCATAAGTAAGCAGACCAAAGGAATTCAATTCACCCTAGTCGTCTTCTTTCTATATTTAATTTCTATTTTAATTGCGTCTTTAGTTTTAATATACAAATTTTAAAATCAACTTATCTTTTCCAAAACTAACTTAGCAACTTAATCTAATGAAAGAAACCATTCACCTTCCTCATGATCGACCCTTGACTTACCGCTACTACATAGTAGTATTAATTCTCGGTTATAAATAGTATTTTTGACTCGCGCATGACAGCGATCATATGTTCATTGCAAAACATGTGGTCCATGCCAACAACTCAAAAGTGTGACCCGTAGTAATATGATGCCTTTGAATCCCATTATCGTAATTGAAGTTTTCGATTATTGGGGCATTGACTTCATGGGTCCATTTTCGGCGTCGGTTGGTCACTTGTACATTATTTTGGCCATAGATTATGTGTCAAAGTGGGTGAAGGCAATCCTATCTCGGAAAACAACCACCGGGTCATTGTGAAATTCATGAAGGAAAACATTTTGTCCAGATTTGGGATGCCCCATGTAGTGATTAGTGACCAAGGTTGTCACTTTTGCAATAAATCTTTCAGGCTTCTTATGGACAAATATGCCATAATGCATAAGGTTTCTACCACCTACCACCCACAGACCAATGGACAAGCTGGGCTTGCGAATCGGGAAATCAAACCCATTCTTGAGAAAATTGTCAATCCCAACTGTAAGGATTGGTCACTTTGCTTGACCGATGCCTTATGGGCATACCAAACTGCTTATAAAACCGTGTTGGGGATGTCTCCATATCGATTAGTCTATGGGAAGGCATGCGACTTGCCTGTTGAAATGGAATATCGTGCGTTTTGGGCAATCAAATATGTGAACTTTAATCTGTCTATGGCCGGTTCAAATAGAAAGTTTGATTTAAATGAATTGGAGGAGTTGAGGAATGAGGCCTACGAAAATTTGTGGTTGTACAAGGACAAGGTTAAGGCATTACATGATAAAATGATTTCACGAAAAACATTCAAACCTGATGACAAAGTCCTTTCGTACAATGCGAGACTCCATCTCTTCCCCGGTAAACTAAGGTCGAGATGGTCAGGACCTTTTGTGGTCAAAAAAGTATACACGCATGGGGCTGTGGAGATTGAGGATCCCACGAATGGTTATATTTCGAAAGTAACCGGACAACGATTAAAACCATTTTTGGAAGATTTTCCCAAAGAGGAGGATGTGGAGGAACTTCTAGATACGGTCTACGAGGACCATACCACAGAATGAGGTCAAAGAGAAAAGTTTGTTGTTTTTTCTTTTATTAGATCTTGTTAACATTTTTGTTTTTTATCTTCTGCTGTTTATTTGTGTGTTCCTTGCTCTTTGACTTGTATGAAAATTGTCTTCTTTGCCTCAAGCATTAAGAACAATGCTCATGTAAAGATGGGGGTAGGGCATATTGCATAGCCTAGTTTGTTTTCTAGTATTTTTTTTTGCTAAAAAAAAATTTTGAAGAATTTTTTTTGAAATTCACTCGGACGGTCTAGCATAGCCGCCTGCCTCTCTTTTCTTTTGGAGACAGGGAAGAAGTATGGCAAAAAGAAAAAAAGAGAGAAGAAAAGGGATTTGCAAGTCAAGCACGATTGTATGTGAGTAGAGGACTTGGGATTATGCCTTGATCATTCTTTTAGCACAATTGTTAGGTAGCATTCGAATGAGCGTGACAACGAGTTCATTGGTGTCTATTTTCTAGTTGCATAGGTAGTGAATATTATATTTGAATTTAGGTACTATGACATACTTAACTCGTCAAGTAAAGATCATTCAGCCACACAATCACTCCCATTGAGCATACCTTTTCTTTGATTGGGCTATTCATCGAACATGCATGCTAAGTGATTAAGTGCTCTACATTTGTAAAACTCTTAGGAAATGTTTCAAGGCAATTCTTTGTTTAAATAAAACCAGAAAAATCATGTCATCCATTGACCCGATTTGAGCCCAAAGTTCCTCTCTTTGTTTACAAATCCTAGGAGGCTATTTGGAGTCATACTTTGTTGATTGGTGGGGATAGAACAGAATAGAACAAAATTCAATTCATCTCTTAGGGAATACACAGTAGAAGTCTTAGATCCCTCTTGAATTTATGGAAATCAAACCCTGAACTCCCGGTAAACCAAGCCTAGGGATGCCTGCTATGAGGTCTATTACCGGGAAAGGAAGTGTGAATTCCCGGTAATACAAGATTCTGGTGATTAAAGAATGAAAATGGTTTGTACAAAACCTCGGACTCTCGGTAGTTGGTAAATTGCATTACCGAAAATCCGGACTTCAGTAGTTGGAATTGTGGGCAGAGCATTCCCTGATTCTCGAACTCCCGGTAATAGAGACTTCCTATTCTCGATAATTGAGCATGCTATAACTTGATCTGTCATGAATGCCACTTGCTCTCCCAATAATATAGAGATGTATTCCTGGTAATTTGCGTTTCCCTATAAATACTTGCCCCACATCCTCATCTCTATTCTTGGTTATTCAGTAGAAATCCAAAAGGGTGCAGAGCTCAAGAACAAAGGCGATTCATACTACTCGTGAAATTTCTCTTTAGAGCTTCCAAATCAAAGGATTTAAAACATCGAGCAACAACAATTGAAGAAATCGAAGGTAGGGGAACCCTAATCGATTGAGAAAAATGGGATCCTGGCTCAGAATTTGGCTTCCAGGTAAACATCACTCACCTAAGGCTCAGTTTCGGATTTTTTGTGCAGATTGTTCTTCTCACACATGTTCACCCACTATGATAAAAGGAAACCAAGAACCGGTTGATCGCTATACGTGTTTGTCCTGTACGAGAAAAAAAAGGAGGAAAGTCCTCTCAACCTTTTGTGAACTACCTCAGTGTCATGCCATTGAATAAGTGGCTGAGACTTATCAATCTGAACCCCACACTGAGGAACAAAATATACCCAATCCTGAAACTGACAACATTATTTTGAATGTCCTCAAAGAACTGGAAAACATAAATCCTGAACCCAACCCTGAATCTTCCCAATCTAGAAAAGAAAAACAAAGAACATTCAAACAAAAAATACAGTCCAGAAAATAATTTATACCAAAGGTCTACTTCCCTGAAAATGAAGAACCATGGAAGAAACAAAAAAATGATCGACCCCAACCATCTTTTAACAACCCAAACTCTCTTGAAAACCCACCCAACCAAGATTCTACCCAAGATAATGAACCAGAGCCTAACACTAAAATTCAAATCCAACCTACCACAGAACCTAACACAGAATAACCACCTCCGCAATCTATCCCAGAGCCTAGAAAGAAATAAAAAGTGGAAGGTAAAAGAACTTTGAATAATTTTAATTGGAAGGAAAGTGTTGAGGGGAGACCAGTCAGCTGTGAGAGGGAGATTATGAAAACACACAATGATCTTTATATGGACCTCTTTGCTAAACTTTTGGATAAATTGGGGATAAGAACATAGTTTGAAAACATACCTGGATATGTCTTGCCTTGGGTACAAGAGTTTTACACTACCCTTGATATGAAAGAAAAAGAGAATAGGGTGAGTGGAAAAGTAAAGGGCAAGGTCATTTTTGTCACAGCTGAACGAGTAGCCCAATTTTTGAAATGCCCTAAACTATAACCTAGTGAAGTTGAGTATCCTAAACGTGGGTACAAGAGTCTAGAAGGTGAGGAATTGGCTAAAAGGTGTGCACTGAGGAAGGGTTTGAAGTATTTCGGAAGGGTAAGGGAAAATTTAAACAAGAAATTTTTAAGGAGGCAGTAGCATTAATGAACAAAGTAATTCACTCCAATATCATACCTTAGGGTTCAGAGAAATCCCCTACCCTCCCTAAAATCCAATTTATTTATGAATTGATGAGGGGTAAGAAGATTGATATTCTAAAAATAATGTTCACAGTGGTTAAGGAGTTCAAAACTCAAGCTAACTTAAAAACTGGCTTACCATTCCCGTACATGATCACCTCTTTCTGTGAAGAGTCTGGGCTAAAGTTGGGAACTAAAGATAGGTGGGACAAACCCACATATGGCCCTTTTACTGCAAAGACTCTAAGAAGAATGGTCCAACAAATACCTAAAATAGAAGATGCCAATACTTCCTTCAATTCTCAGTAAAACAAGACATTTCAGAAGAAACATAACCAGACTTGTCACGCCCCGGATTTTCAAACCATTTTTTTTTGTGAACGAAAGAAAAGAATGATTAATCATAAAACCGCATTACAAAGTGCCGTGAATAGTCAAATACATTTCTTTACAAATCCTTTACATAATACTTGCTTGAAATTGAAATACTTACAAGGCCTTTACATTTGAAATGAAACTCAACTACAAGTAAAAGGGGAAAGGGGATTTATTACAATGATACAAAATGAAATATAAATGGTATGCCGCTCACTGAAAAGAAGATGGAGAAAGCCAATACCAACTCCCAGCTACAAGCTACCAGACCATGCAAACTTGCAGAAAACTGTAAAAAAGGTTGAGTCATAAAGACCCAGCAAATATGTGTCTATCACGTGTAAATGCAATTATGGTAACATGTGCAAGTGGTGTGAATCCCTATGATGCAATCCCAAGTACGCCATAAATCATACTATCTCAAACACCACTATCAAGTCCTTTCCCAAACCAAGACTCACAAGTTTAACCAATTCTTTCATCTACACAAGTACACCAAGATATAACCCAGCCATTCAATCTTGCTCAAGGCAGACAACAACACAAGTCAATACCCTCTCTTTACCAAATACCCCTTGACCAAGCAACTAGGCGATGTACACTAGAACGAAAGCCGTAAGGACCAAGGATCTCAACCATGATCGTGCCATGACAATACCGCATTACTATCAAACTATCTAGGGAAGACACTCCCAAGACCACAACACATCTCTAGTGGCACCGCTGCCAACTTTCGAGCACAAGCCCAACACCGTATAAAATCCAATAGTTAATTCCACGACTTAGCTTATGCCCACACAATCCACCGAACAACATTGAACGTCATTAATCCTTTCCTTTCCTCTATATACATATCTATAAAGGTACACATTGGTGAATTAATTTGTCTTACATGATTAGTTTGTTCGACTCTCGGCTTAACACAACTTTGAAAACGAGTCACACGAGAATAGAACCGCCTCACTAAATAAGGACCAGCGTACTCCAAATGTGGACTATACTTTGAAAGAGTCACATGAGTCTCTACCATCCTATGAATAAGGACCGTCTTACCCCAACATGGACTATGTTTCGAAAATCACTTTAAAACCATTAAGCCCGGGATCGACTTATAGCCGCCTCAACGAATTCAAGGTCCGACTAACTCACAAAGGAATCACGAATTGATTCGGGTTGTCTCAATAAATTCTAGAACCAACCCCACACGCGAATGACCACGAATTGGTCCGAGGATCACGAATTGACCCGGAGATCACGAACTGATCTACCTTCTCACACATCCACAATCATATTATTTTGGTTGGTTGTTTAATAGGTAAATTTATGAGATTGACGAATTCAATCTAAGGAAATGAGTTTCCCAACACTAGTGACGAATTCACTTTAAGGGGACGAGTTCCCACATAAGTGTGATGAATTCACACATCAACATATACAGTATAACTCTAGCCATCCAACCAACCTAATCCAAGGGCACTACCTTGTAGGGACAAATTCCCAAATCAAGTGTGACGAGTTCACACGTCGATACTCAATTCCAGTCACTATGGCGTTTCACCAAACACCTAGAGTGCACAAGTGCACCCAAGGGTCCTAGTCACCAAGGACATCTAATCCATCATCCAATTCATCACCCATATGCTCAAGGCCACACCCAAGGGCCTAAGTAAGACCTAACAATCTTATGAAAACATGAACCTACCTCATTAGCCCCTCGGGCATTGTATCGAACACCTAGCGGGCACAAGATTACTGCTTAATTCCAACAATTAGACTCCTAGGACAAAACCCCCAATTTCCATCAAACTTCAACAATTTGAATACAAGTCCTAGACATCAAATTGATTATCACATATCCTCACAATCTCCAAGAACATTCAATTCTCATGCAAGGATGCCACCAATTTCAATTTGTCAAACATGGTAAATTCATATTTTCCAAAATATGGGTTTTAGCAAAAACCTTTGATTTTAATTCTTGGAAACCATTTAGGTGACCTAACACAATCACACAAGCACAAGATGGAAGCACATTTACCTCAAGCCTAGCCAATGGAGAAAATCCTAGGTGAAGGTGTCTTGACAACGGCATGAACTATGCACATCAATGGCGAGGTCTTGGCGAGGAAATCAACCTTTCCCAAAGGATCAACACCATTGGAGCTTGGGAAGGGAGAGATATTCTATAGAGAAGGGAGAGAGAACTCCCTTGAAGGTAGAGAGAGAAAGGGTTAAGTCAAAAATGGGGGAAGGGATGATCAAAATCGTGGGCATGATGATATATATTCCCCCTTAAGTAAAATAACACAATTGCCCTTAATGAGCCAATTCGGGGCTCTGTGCACTGGTGCAAATCCTCTCTGCACTGGTGCAAACCTGCACCAGAATCCAACAGAAGACTTTTGCATCGGTGCAAGCTTACACTGCACCGATGCAAACTCCCCTGCATCGGTGCAAACCTCCTCTGCACCGATGCAAACTTGGTCCAGATAGAACAGTAGGTTTGTGCAGCGGTGCAAACTCTCCTTTCACCGATGCAAACTCACTTTGTACCGATGCAAACTCCTCATGTGATGATATATTCAAACCAAACTCTCCCAGAACTTCCCCGAAACACTCCGAATCAAATACGAACCATATGGATGAATCGAGAGGGAATTCAACGCTTGATTATAATCATCAATACAGACAAAGGAATCCAAGAATCGATTTTAATTAAGAATTAAATTCCGGAAATATGATTTCGAAATTACGAGTCATGACACCTCAACCACCTTAAAAGGATTTCGTCCCCGAAATTAACTAAGGTTAGAGGAGCAAAGATCACGACCAAAGAACATCAAACTTGAGATAAACCCGCGCGTCACACAAAAGAATAAAAGGGACAACTCCCGATAAGGTGTGGACACGCCGACACGGAAGGGACACGCCGACACAATAATTTATTTCGCCAAAGGTACAATGGGACGGAGGATTCCACAAGGGATTTGTCTCCTCAAGAACTAGAAACCAATAATCGTCTTACAACAATATCCACACGAGGAAGAATCAGATTTATAATCGTCAACACTCCGCTATCATTCTACAAACTCGCACACACATATTTTGGAATTTCGTTACCCTACCCACGGGTACACACACATCCCCCCACACGCACCCAATGCGATAATCAAGTGACCATTACAATTCAAGTTTGAGAGGTGCTGGTCGGACACTATTCTCAACCTAAGTTATAGGGTTATCCTTATACCACACAATCAATAAAGCACACACATACCCGGTAGATTCCACACTAAAGATGTAAGAATAACCGACTCAATTACTCATTCCCAATGCATCTAACAATTTACCCAACGCTTGAGGCACAAAGATGTGGATTCACAAGAAAACAAGAATGGTCCCGAAAGACATACCAATCAACAAGTGAAGAGTAAACATCAAATTTGGCCATCGCAACAAGAACAAGGTGGCACAAGAGAACCAACACTACGCATCCACAATTCAAACAAAAGTAAGATCACAACTCAAATCATCGTGGCATCAATTTATGAAGTACGAGAACAAAGAACTTGCAACAAGAAGCATCCTAACCAGGTAATGAAAGTCTCAACTGAGAAGATTACTACAACGATGTCCACAAAGGGAAACAACACCAAAATAAAACGCATAACGTCAAATCGAGTTCACAATGCTACTAGCAAAACACAACAAGAGATGTCAATCCCATCTACATGCCACACAATTATGACACGCAAAAACAAAATAAGTCTACTAAGACGGGGAAACCGACAGCTGAGGATCCACCGTAGCAATCATGTACACTCTACCGTGAATCATCCGCTTTACTGGTTGCTTGCCTTTCTGAATCGAATCCCGACATGCACCTCTGGAACTGGTTCCTCTCTCAAACTGAGGACTGGATGAGAACGACTGGTGACGAGGTTGCTGACTCTGACTCCCTTGCTGGAGCTACTCAACTCTTAAACCAACTGACGAGTGACGCCCGACTAACATCTTTTCTTGCCTGCCACTCCTCTGCGTGCGATTTCTTCCCAAATGCCCTAACTGGACGCACTCAAAACAAGTAACCTGGGGACACTAAGACCGATAGTGCCCTTCCTGATGGCAGTGATGACAAACAACGTTGCTCCTGGACAGCTCTCCCACAACACCAACACTGACGATGGACTGAGAACCCTGCTGACTATGAGAAAGAGAACGATCCCTATGCCGCTTCCTCCCAATACTGCCTGAAGAAGACGTGGAATTTGAGATAAAAGATTTCCGACGAGGCTCCCACACTCTAACTTCTTTCTCTTCTTCCATGAAATAGGCTCAATAGCCCTGGAACGATCCAACATTGTGGCAAACGAACGAATACATTGCCCAACGATGAGTCTCTGGATGGAAAGACGAAGACCCCGCTCGAATCTTTTGCACCTGCGATCCTCCGAACTGACTAACTCTGGAGCAAAACGGGACAAAGACTGAAACTTGATCGCGTACTGAGAAACCATCATGTCACCCTGCTGCAACAACTCGAATTTCTTCCTCAACTTCTCACGAAAAGATTCTGGAAAATACTGATCCTCGAAAATAGAAACGAACTGCTCCAATGATATAGTACCCGCATTCTTATCAACTAAACCCGGATCTGCAACTCTAGCCAACCTTTGCGCATCTTTCTTGGATTGAACTATGGAACTCCACCACTCTCCTGCTTCACTAACCAATTGATAGAATGCGAAAGACACTCGCATCTCATCCTCATCGATGTGAAGGATATCCAATGCCTTACAAATCCCGGAAAGCCAATGATTGGCCTCAATAGGCTCACCCTCTCCATTGAAACTAGGAGGGTTCAGAGCATGGAACTCGCATAAAACCTACATCACATGGCTAACACCCCTAGCCCTGAGGGCTTGAACTACTCTGGTGGCCTCAACCATGGTCTCGACAAGCTACCTCACAAACAATCAAGGATCCACTGCTCCTTCTTGACCCACTTCAACGTTTTTCTCTTCATGAACATCTTCTATCGGGACTTCCTGACGCACCTGATGAATCCTACGACCTCTCTGATGAGTAACCATACCGGCAACCAAAGCAACTAGCGGTGATAATTCCTAGCAAACACAAAAATAACACATTCAATACACGAATCACGATAGCACTATGCTCATAAATCTTTACACATAAACTATGAGTCAATCCATATCGCATGCTAGGAAAACAACCATGCACTCAACATACATACATATCCATAGGTACAACCTCCAATATACTAACGAAAGCTAAACTCATCTCAAGGACCAATACCAAGCTCCTATGCCTCACACAAAAGCATACTAATGCCAACTTCCTATGCCTCAAACAAGGGCAAACAAATGCCATGCAACTCTTAATGCATACAAACACAAATAAATGACTCCGTGGAAAGCACATGAAGAACCCATTAAGATAAAAATCTCCCCAAGGTTTCAAGGTTTTTGAACGAAAGCTCTGATACCAAGTTGTCACGCCCCGGATTTTCAAACCGTTTTTTTTTTGTGAACGAAAGAAAAGAATGATTAATCATAAAACCGCATTACAAAGTGCCGTGAATAGTTAAATACATTTCTTTACAAATCCTTTACATAATACTTGCTTGAAATTGAAATACTTACAAGGCCTTTACATTTGAAATGAAACTCAACTACAAGTAAAAGGGGAAAGGGGATTTATTACAATGATACAAAATGAAATATAAATGGTATGCCGCTCACTAAAAAGAAGATGGAGCAAGCCAATACCAACTCCCAACTATAAGATACCAGACCATGCAAACCTATAGAAACCTGTAAAAAGAAGGTTGAGTCATAAAGACCCAGCAAATATGCATCTATCAAGTGTAAATACAAATGGTGACATGTGCAATTAGTGTGAATCCCTATGATGCAATCCCAAGTACGCCATCAATCATACTATCTCAAACACAACTATCAAGTCCTTTCCCAAACCAAGACTCACAAGTCTAACCAAGTCTTTCATCTATACAAGTACACCAAGAGATAACCCAGCCATTCAATCTTGTTCAAGACCGATAACAACACAAGTCAATACCCTCTCTTTACCAAGCACCCCTTGACCAAGAAACTAGGCGACGTACACTAGAACGAAAGCCGTAAGGATCTAGGATCTCAACCATGACTATGCCATGACAATACCGCATTACTATCAAACTATCTAGGGAAGACACTCCCAAGAACACAACCCATCTCTAGTGGCACCGCTGCCAACTTTCGAGCACAAGCCCAACACCGTATCGAATCCAATAGCTAATTCAATGACTTAGCTTTTTCCCACACAATCCACCGAACCACATTGAACATCATTAATTCTTTCCTTTACTCTATATACATATCTATATAGGTACACATTGGTGAATTGATTTGTCTTACTTGATTAGTTTGTTCGACTCCCAGCTTAACACAACTTTGAAAAAAAGTCACACGAGACTCGAACTGTCTCACTAAATAAGGACCGACCTACCCCAAATGTGGACTATACTTTGAAAGAGTCATATGAGTCTCGACTACGAAAAAGGACCAGCTTACCCCAACATGGACTATGTTTCGAAAACCACTTTAAAACCATTAAGCCCAGGATCGATTTATAGTTGACTCAACGAATTCAAGGGCCGACTAACTCACGAAGGAATCACGAATTGATTTGGGTTGTCTCAACGAATTCAAGAACCAACCCCACATGCGAATGACCATGAATTGGTCTGAGGATCACGAATTAACCCGGAGATCACGAATTGATCTACCTTCCCACACATCCGCAATCACATTATTTTGATTGGTTGTTTAATAGGTTAATTTATGAGATTGACGAATTTAATCTAAGGGAACGAGTTTCCCAATACTAGTGACGAATTCACTTCAAAGGGACGAGTTCTCGCATAAGTGTGACGAATTCACACATCAACACATACAGTATAACTCTAGCCGTCCAACCAACCCAATCCAAGGGCACTACCTTGTAGGGACAAAATCCCAAACCAAGTGTGATGAGTTCACATGTCACACTCTATAAATTTTAATGCGAATTATATATTCGTTTTATCATATTCGAGTGTGAATATATCCTTTGGAAATCTCGTTGATCCTCTTCCTTTAGTTTGGTGCTTGCCCGAGGTGTCCGGGATGGTCTCGGGGACCATTCTGCAGTTTTTATTCAGTTTTGGTGCAGTTGCACCGGTGCAGGTTAGAGTTGCATCGGTGCAGGTGTTATTCAGAGTGCACTATTTTCTTCTTGAAGCAGTTGTACCGGTGCAGGTATTAGGTGCACCGGTGCAGAGTAGTTCCAGTAGGTCCTGGTCAATGTTTGCATCAGTGCAGGTAGGGTTTGCACCGGTGCACAGAGGTTCTGGTGCGAGGCAGTAAGGGTGCAAAGGGGGTTTGCACCGGTGTAGACCTGACTTGCACCGATGCAACTGCTGTTTTGAAGACTCAATAAGGGCAGTTCGGTCATTTCAAGTGGGGGAGGTATATATATGTTGTTGGGAATGATTTAGTGCATTTCTTGCCCATTTTTCAGATCTCTCTCTCTACCTCCCTCTTCTCCCCCTCTCCCTTCGCTCTTCTTTTCGGAGCATCAATGGTAGTTTTCGGAGGTTTTGCGGAGTATTAACGTCATCGGCCTCGCTCTCCTCTCCGCAGTGGTGTACTTAGCTCGGTGAGTTATACTCTCTCTTCTAAAACCCTAGGTTTTCGTATGTCTCTAGTGTATGTATTTGGGTTTCTCATTGGGCGTATTATTGCGAGGGCTTCGCGGTGGTGGGTTTGGTTCACTACGACGGTCATGGAGTTTTCCGGTGGACTTTTCCGGCGAGCGTCACCGGAGCTCCGACGAGGTAGAGTTTTCTATCCCTCTCGTTTGTACTGTTGGCATTCGTACTTCCTTCTCGTAAATTGTACGTAAATTCGTGCTTTTGAACATTCGCACGAAATCATCGTCCACGAATCATCGTTCGCGTAAATTTGTCGTGCATGGGTAATGTCTAGGGTGTCTATGAAATCCCTAGGATGTTAATTGTTCGATTTCTAACTCGATTGTGAAAAGCCCCAATTTTTATAAAAAGTGTGTCGTCGTCATTTTTATGAAATTTAATTGGAAAGATTGACTTGTTTGGACACCCTTGCGTGGTTTGTGGTTTAAAATGGTGTCTTGACACGTTTTTATTATAAATCGAACGAAATGATAGTTTGGCGAATGAATGGAACATTTTGGAAAAAAAGGAAATGTTTTGGAAGAATTGTCGGAAAATATTCACGTTGTTGGAAATTGGCGTATTTTGATATGTTGGAACATTGTCACTTAGTTGGAATCTAGCCTTTGGCCTTCACTTGAAAACAATGATCGAAATTGGGATCATTTGAGTTGGCTAGACTATTCGGGTAGTTGTAGCTTGAGTGGCTACTTATAGCACTCACGACATTGCGCAATGGGGTTTCCAGGACCCTCATAACGTGTTGGGGAATTCGTGGAGTTGTCGGTTAGTGGATGATCCCCACTATTGCGGAATCAGCCTAAACTCATTATTGTATAAAAGGTGCGGAACAGTAATTGGAACACTTGGAATACGTTTGGAATGACGAAAACGAGTCACTTTGATAGTTTAAGAAATTAGTATGTTATAAACCAATCTCCTTGGAAATTGTTGGAAATTGGTATACTAGAAACCAATGTTTTGAAAGTAACGAAATGAGTCGTTTAACCTTTGTCGAGCGTGGTACATTGGACACTTTCTCCCTTTGGACTTGTCTAGGCAAACGTTTGGAAAATGTTGATTATACTCGCTCTATTGTCTCGAGTCTTGGTCAAACATAAGTGTTGTACTACTTTTCTCTACGATGAGTCAAATGTGGAACTTTGAAAGAAAAGGAAATGTTTTTAAATATAATGAGATCTATTGCATTACATCATTCATGTTCCAAGCCTTGTCACACATGTCCACCCAATATTATAGACGTTAAGAGATAGATTATCTCTACTAAGCGGTGGTGCTTGATCCTCTACTTTTGTAGGACTTGCTCTTGACTTGGAGTAGCTGCGGGATCATTTACAGGATTTGAGGCTTGACCAGATAGCGGACTGTAGGCCGTAGGTTGCTTTCTTTTACTGTACAATTCTTCTTTTCTTTTCTGTTGGCCACTTTGTACAGGATTGATTTATAAAATCCTATTTTGGCCCTTTTCTTTTAGTTGGGATACTGTTGTACAAGGTTGTGTTATAAAACCTTTTTTGTCTCTTTTCAGTTGTGTTACACATCTTAGCAAGTATGTATTGTAATAAGTAGTGTAATGGGTAGTGTGTGTGTGGTTTTTAGCACTTTATCCCTTTTTATTTGGATACTCTTACCTATTTAACACTTCTCATAAAAAATTATGCTTCAAAATTTGGGAGTGTTACAGTTGGTATCAGAGTGCTCGTTCCGACTTACCTAGGTCTTTGGGTGAGACTTTTAGTCTCAATGAACGCACTGTTTCCTTTGTGTAGCTCTGAGGTACTGCATTTAGAGTGCATGGCATGTGTATCTAGGCATTGAATGTGTGTGCATTGCATGAATCTCATAAAACAACAAGTTTTTATAACTCGAGATAACAAAATGGTTTGGAAGTTTGTGGTGTCTACTCCTTCGAGTTGGTCTTGTTGTTGTTCTTTTGGGATTTTGAGTGAAATCCTATCTCTGTTGAGGTGACCTTTGAGCCTGTTTTGGCATTTGTTAGAGGATCTTGTCGATGTTGGACTTGTCTGTTCCTGTTATATCCTTTTGTTGATAGTATTGTCACCTACTCTGTCGTGGTGAACCATTTCGAGTTCCTAGTTCTTAGAGCGCGAATGAGTTCGTTCGCGGGCTCTTATGATGATTTGATTTCTTGTTCCTCGATTTTGATTGTTGGTGGTTGCAGTCGTGGCTTGTTGAACATATTCCTTCATAGGAAGTGGAGTCGTGTTGTCGTCGTCATGGATTTTGAGCCTACTGCTTAGTGGCAAATGGTGGAATTTTACGGTAGTCAGTTGATCTATTCTTGTTTGCCCTTCTAGTAAGGGTGATGAATCTGTTTACGATTGGTTAACCGCCTCTTGAGTTCGCTCTTTTGTGATCCCAGATGAACTCTTTATGCGATATTCCTTGTAGAAGGCTCTCGTTCTTCTTGTCGTTGATGGGTTGATTGTCATTCCTACGACTAGAAAGTTGTAGTGCTCTTGTGATTGAGCCTTGGATTCTGTTTCACTTCTTGGTGTTGATATCTAGAGCTTGTCTTATGCACCTTGGCTTGACTGTTTTCTTGTGGTGGAGTTGTAACTCACATTCTCGTTGTGTGGTAGGCTTCTTGTTTGGTATCCTTGCGGTTGATGGTTGTTTACCTTGGGATTGATTGGGTTTCCCTAGTGTGTATAGTTCCTTATGTGAGTTGTGGAACCTTAGAATAACCTCGTTCATAGGATTGAGATTTGTGGTTGCTTCTTTCCATGTTAGCACCCGGTGATCTAGTGGTTGTTGACTCCTTTGGAAGTGAGGATATCTTAGTGTGGTAAGGCCTTGTCAGGGTAGAGATTGTGTATGGTTCACTTGGGATGTGAAATATCCTTGGGTTAACAGATTTTCCCTGTGGACTAGTACCTCGTGGTTGGTGATGATGGTACTTTGCGTTTGTTTGATGCGAGAGTTGATCTTGACTTGTGGTTTGAGTTTCTTTGAGAATTAGAGTTGGACTTAGTGTTTTGCGGCTGCGATGACTTCTTCGTTGATTGAGACGGATGAAGAAATTTTAGTATAGTATCTTGTTCTTGTAAAAGCCTTGAGTTGTGATTTGAGGTCATTCGGAAAGTGGTATGTTGTATGAGTCCACAGAGGTTGTTGGTTCTTTGGTTACTTGGTTGTCGGTTATTTGGTTTGTAGAACAACGGAGATGATCTTGTGCATGAATTGTCTCGATTGGAAAAATGGAGCTTGTTGGGTGATTTAGGTGTTAGACCTACGTTGGTATGCCTTGGTGTTTGATCGATGAGTGTTGTTGTGCTATGAGCTGAGAAAGTGGTTTGAAGATTTTACTTCTCGCTTGATGTTTTGGAGTGGTAATGCTCGTATGACTAACTTGAGGTTCTTTCTAGAAGTAGCATTTGGATTTCTTGTCTTATTGGATGATAATTTGGAGAGTAAATGATTTTGGATTAAGAAATAGAAGTGTAGTGGCCTTGGTTGGTGACTTAGAGTTTGGGATGCGGATTTGACTTGAAGTCATTGTTTTGGAAGAGACGAATACGTTGGTTGATGGATTGAGGTTTTGTGTGTTGGCTTGGGATTTGAAGACGAGAGTTATAGTGGTTGTCTCTCTTTAGTATGAGGTTATAAGAAGTAAATCTTGGTTTGGGTAACTCTTTCGCTTCGTTTTGATTGTGGAGTGTGGTTGGCCATAAGCCTCTTTCGACATGTCGGATCCCCCCTTGTTAAATTGTTGCCGGATCGGTGAGTGGATACCGTTCCTTGGTTGCTTGTCAGCTTTCCTACTATCTTGGGTCAATGTACTTGATCGATGGTCTCTACCATCATTGTTGAAAGTGTTGTCGCGTGCATTTGTGTCGTGTCCTTGTCGTTACTAGGATTCCTTATTCTTCGGTGGTGTGCGAGTTGACTTCTCGTGTCTCTTGTTGGCACTTGGTGGCGATTGCGGAAGCTGTGCGTTGTTCAAAAAATTTTCTTGCTCCTTGTTTTTCCAACTTTTGATGTTGCGACTGACTGTTGCCATCTTCTTGTCGACTGTTTGTGGTACATCTGCTATAGTGGCACTTGTCGTGGTGGTGGCATGTTGTTCTTCTCACACGTAGAGAATTGTTTTCTTCGTAGAGCTTGTCCTAGGGAATCGTATCTTGGTTTCGTGCCCTCTGGTTTTGCGGGTTACCTTCTTGCGTTCGTTCTTGTTCGCCATGTCTTAGTGCGAATCCAGATTGTTGTTGTATCCGCGGTGCCGTGTCCGTTTGCATTTGGACATGTTTGTTCTGCGATGTTGTCTCCCTTTGGAGCTCGTTTGAGAGTGTGTTGTGGGATTGGCTTGTGTTTGGTGTGATCAGTGAGATGAACTTACTTTTTTGTTGTGTAGCTGTGTTGTGAGTGTTGGGGTAGAATGTATGTGTCTCTTTGAAGTCGACTGCACCGACTTGGATTGTGGTGATGTTTGTCATGACCGGTATGTGTAGTCCGTGTCATGTGGTGTAGGAATGAACATGAAGGATTGTTTTGAGAAGGTGACTGGCCAGCACATCTCAAATCAAACTTCTTGGTCATTCTGGTACTACACTAGGTGTGTGCGGGTTGGGTTGTGAGATTTTGATTGTTCAGTTCTTATTTTGGTGGCGTTGTGGTCGTTTGGTGTGATTCGGATGGCACGATTGTTGTGTGACCATCCCTTGCGGGTTGTTTTACGCGTTCGTGGTGATAAAGTCGTTGTAGACTTCCTTGCGGTAGTCAAAAACCGCTCTTTTATTTTTTTTAGAAACTTCAGAAAATATTTGGAAAAAAGCAAAGTACCCGTATCGTGTCCTTGGTGTATCGGAGTATCCTAGGAGTATCTTCGGTGTGTCCCCTCGTATCCTTGGTGTTTCGGCACTTGAAAATTTTTCCAGCATGTCCACGTTGTGTTGTGGTGTGTTCTAAAATTTTGTGAAATTTTTATGAAATTGTTCGGGCAATATCCTTGCGGTTTGATCTCCGTATCGTGTCTCTTGTTCAAAGATGAGCGCTTCTCGCTTGTTTGGTCGGTTTGGGAACTTGTGGTTGCGTGACAACCATTTCTTTGGAAATTCTTAACTCCCTCGAGAACGATTGTGTTTGCGTAATATCGGTTCCTCCTTGGCATGTTAGTTTTGCGATTTGCTCCTTACCTTGCGACGCGTTGCGCTCTTAAGGAAGTTTGTTGGACTATCCAAATTGCGGGGTTTGTTGAACGCTCGTTCTGCGACGTTGTTTTCAGTTTGAGGATCCTTCTTGGCATTGTTAGTTCTCATTGTAAATCCGTCCATGTTGGATGTGTCTCAGGTGTTATTCTCCTCGTGGTATTGTATCTCGATTCTTTGACCTTGGAAATTTCGAAGACGAAATTTTTGTAAGGAGGTTAGTTTATCACACTCCATAAATTTTAATGCGAATTATATATTCGTTTTATCATATTCGAGTGTGAATATATCCTTTGGAAATCTCGTTGAACCTCTTATTTTAGTTTGGTGCTTGCCCGAGATGTCCGGGATGGTCTCGGGGACCATTCTGCAGTTTTTATTCCGTTTTGGTGCAGTTGCACCGGTGCAGGTTAGAGTTGCACCGGTGCAGGTGTTGTTCAGAGTGCACTGCTTTCTTCTTGAATAAGTTGCACCGGTGCAGTTATTAGGTGCACCGGGGCAGAGTAGTTCCAGTAGGTCCTGGTCAATGTTTGCATCGGTGCAGGTAGGGTTTGCACCGGTGCACATAGGTTCTGGTGCGAGGCAGTAAGGGTGCAAAGGGGGTTTGCACCGGTGCAGGCCTAACGTGCACCGGTGCAACTGCTGTTTTGCAGACTCATTAAGGGCAGTTCGGTCATTTCAAGTGGGGGAGGTATATATATGTTGTTGGGAATGATTTAGAGCATTTCTTGCCCATTTTTCTAGATCTCTCTCTCTACCTCCCTCTTCTCCCCCTCTCCCTTCTCTCTTCTTTTTGGAGCATCAATGGTGGTTTTCGGAGGTTTTGCGGAGTATTAACGTCATCGGCCGCGCTCTCCTCTCCGCGGTGGTGTACTTAGC
>NMUG010000679.1:0-20880 GCA_002855965.1 Monotropa hypopitys | reverse complement strand
CCCTCATCGTTCGGACGACTAACACCAATTTTCTTCGGAAAAGTTTCTACTCGCTCATCCGGACGGGACCTAAGCATGGTCCGGACGAGCACCCCAGGATGACCCCCAAACCTTCAAAACTTGACTCCCAACCCTCCAAACTCAAACCAATACACTTCCTCAACATTCTAAACATCGAAATGACATCCTAAGGCCATTCTAGGACCCTCCTCGAGCCCAAACACCACTTCACCTCAAAACCTTAAGGATTAAAGATCATGTTAATTATCTACATTAGCCTTAACCTTAAATTTCCACTTCAAACCAACTCAAGCCACCTCAAGATTCTTTTTCCATAATGATTTCAACGATTATACCTCAAGGTTTAACCCGAACATTTTTATAAAAAGACATTAATTATTTATACGAAATAATTAAAAGAATTAATAATTGAGATTTTTAGGACACGGGTGTTACAGATTCAGTTTATTTGTTGGTTCAATTATATATGCTTACAATACGATATTTATGGTTCAGTTTATTGTTGTTTCAGCTACACTTTTTTTACTGCCAGTTTATTTCATGTTATTTCAAAGTTAATGCAAAATTTTTATTTATGTTCATATCCATGGCAAAACCTATATTACTGTGTACGTCACCCACACAAGCCTTGGCTTACGTTTTAAAATTATTATTTTCAGGTTAGGAGGAAGTTCAGTATCCCCATCAGTAGAAGTTTATCAGTCTAAGGCTAGCATCATGTAAGTATTTTAGTGTTATGTTTATAGCGTCTCTGAGACAATTTCCAGTTTTCTTTTGGGTCTGTAATATAAATAAGACGTGTATAAGTTTTGTGGACCAGATGTGATATTATGTATTTTAGTTATGTTCATATTAAATCCTCAGTATCTATGAATCATTATATAGAAATAAAAACGTGAATCAATAAGTATATGTTAAGGCCTTAGGTAATCATGTGGATTACCTGGCGTCTGCCATGTGGATTTATGAGGATGGATCAGGGTCATGACATGCTCCCATTTAGACTATGGTATAGGTAAATTCTGAAGTAAGCCCATAGGTTGGTGGTGATCTACCTTAACCCACTAACAAGTCAAACACTTAGCCACAAACTCGATAATATCCCTCTTCATCCATTTCCACAAACAATACACGAAGATTCTGATACATTTTGTTTATCCCCGGATGCATGACATAAGATGAACTCAGAGCCTCCTCCAAAATCTCATGCCTCAAATCTACATTGCTAGGAACATACATTCTATTCCCAAATAATAACATGTCATTCTCTCTCATTTTGAACTCAGAATTTTCTCCACCAATTGTTGTTTTATCTTCTTTAGTTGTTCACATAACTCTTGACCATCTCTAATATGATCCACAAATTTAGGACGCATAGTAAATCAATCCAAGAAAACATAATCTGTACCCAAATCATATTCGGAATTAAACTTTTTCATTTTGTAAAGATTCTCTATCCTCGCACACTGAACACATGACAAACTTCCCACCGACTTCCAACTCAAAATATTGACTACCACATTTGCCTTCCCTGAATGATAATGAAAAGATCAATCACAATCCTTGATAAGCACTATCCACCTCATTTGACTCCAATTCAACTCCTTTTGGGTAAAAAAGTACCTAAGAATCTGGTGATTTGTATAAATCTCATAAGTAACTCTATACAAATAATGATACAACAACTTAAGTGCAAACACTACAACTGTCACGACCCAATCTCACATGAGCCATGACCGGTTAACGAGCAAGCTCGCTAAAGACCCTATTTAATGAGTTTAGAGATTCATCGAACAATTTTAGATTTGAATAATAGCGGAAAGCGTGAAATAACCCAGAGAGTGCATCACTATCAAAAATACCCACATCAGTTCATTAATTGATTTTGAAGATACAAAGCAAGCCCCATGGGCTGATACATATGACAATTAAAATGCCGAGACACAAAAACTCCAAGAGCTCCTACTCCTGCTCCTGCTCCTCAAAACCTGAAAAGAGTTTTAGAAAAACGCATAAGCTATAAAGCTAGTGTGAATTCAGTACATGCCCAAATCACAAGTTTTATGGACAACCAAGATCATTTTCTGCAAGTAAATCATTTCAGATAAACGTAGTATGAGTGGCTCAATAGCCTCAAGAGTAGTATCATTGATACATTCTGGTCATATCAAATTTTCGGCATCTTTCACGCATGATCCTGCAACAAGTGCATATTGATTGCTTTGGGTGATCCACCCGAAATGTATGACTGTCAACCAGTCTATCAAGCAAACCAATTACAGCCTCCACGGTACCAGAACAAGGGGAGCTATCCCGTAATTTGCAAAGTGGTATGATATCATCCAATGACCATCTGCTTTGGTCCCAACCTTATAGCCTGTCCCTTCATGCATGGTATCTGACCCTGCCCCCAGCATTCGGGCTCTTATCCATTTTTGACCATATTCCATGGCCATGTCATAACCGTGCCGAGAATCACAAAAAATATTTTCCCACATCATGTTTGTCCATGTATAAAAAGTTTTCACAAGTTCTTCTCTCTTCATTTGCAAGAGCGATAACATAATAGTTTTTCTCGGCTCAATAGCCATAACAGTAATTTATAAAATGAGTGAACAAGTGAGGAAAAATACGAGTAAAGAAGGAATGTACAGATTCACCTTTTTCTTGAGTTGATTTCTTCTGAATTAATATTTCAAATCTGCCATAAAACATAAATGAAAAAAACTAAGCTTTCTGTCGAACACTAAGGCTGCTGCCGAGCTATTCTGGGCCGAGCTGAGCTACTAGTCTAGGATGACCAGACTGCTCTGGCTGACTGGCCGAGCTTCGGGTAGTACAAGTGACCGAAGGCCTTCTGTCCGGGGGACAGTGGCCGGTTGGTAAGATCAGGAACATATTATTTTAGCCAACAGGTTCTGGAAATCTCCTGGACCGAAGAGTCCTTATGCCGAGCTAAGGCTTTTTCGAGCAAGGCCTTGCCGAGCTGGCGGTCTGCTGGACTAAGGGTTCTACCGAATAGATGTTTTGCCGAGCTAAGCTCTGCCGAGCAGGGGTTCTGCCGAACAGAAACTCTCCCGAGCTAAGCTCTGCCTAGCTGCCAACAAGGTGTACTGGTGGACTACGATAGTGCGGAAATTAGTGCTTCGGGCACAACTATTGGTCGAAAAGGACAATAAGGTGGTCACAGGGCCTTAGGGCTTATTGGCCGAGCTACCGTCTGCTTAGCCGAGCTGAAAAGGCTAAGGGTCCTCAGAGGCAGACTGTCCCTTTGCCAAGAAGAAGTGCTCCGGCAAGTGGGAGGTCGACAATGATACGGGAAAGTCAGAAGTGGTTGTGAGATGGTTCGGTATGCTTTGCCGAGCTGAAATAAGTTCATCCAGAGGGTTAATAGGTTCTGCCCGGACTGGTTGGTCCAGTGCTGAACTGTCGAGCTAAGGCACAGAAGTCTGGGTTGCTTCGGTTAAGCCAAATGAAGGCTGCCGAGCAGGGGTATTAATATGGGGTTGTTCGGGCAACATAATGGAAGGCTTGCCGAACTAAAATAAGACAAGGTAACGACCGGAGGGCTGAGCATTTACCTGAGATCACAGGAGCTATTCGGACAACTTCTGCCGAGATGAACACTCCGGGAGCACTGATTGGACAATGGGGTTCGAACGGTTGGCAGAGCTATGGATGGATGGTTCTCTAGATAACAGTTGGTCCAGAGGATTGCTGCACTTAGAAAATGATCTAAGTGTTCGGCTAGAGGTTTCCGAGCACCAGGACTTCGGGAACAATGATTCTCTCTCTCTCTAGAGCTTTGAATGCAAGATGGAGTTGGGTGAGAAATGAATGCTCGAAGGGGTTGCTTATATAGGGGTTCAGAGGGCTGGGGTGGTAGTTGGGAACATTAATGGTCGATTTGATGTTTCCTTAATCCTGCCGAAGAGGTCAGGGAGTTGTCCCATCAAGGCCAGGTCTGATCCCTCTTTCAGAGCAGTCTGAACCTGCGACGAGTTGTCCCATCTGTGTCAGGCGGCGGGTCAGTCCGGATGGGACTTGACCCTGTAGCCCAGCACAGCTGCTGCCGCGTAGCTGGCCTTCGGGTTCGGAGCGGGGTGGTCGGTTGGACGACGGACTGGGCTTATCCGGACCAGACTGGTCCGACCTGCTCCGAGCGGCCGGGCTCTCCCTCCTTGGGCTTCCTAGCTCACCTCCTTTGATTTTTCTAAGGCTCCAACACCCAACACTAACCCAAAACGATTTTTAAATACTAAACATAATCCAAAAATATTTCTAATAATTTATTTAATTATAAAAATCCTATTTAATTGGGACGGGGTCTTACAACAACAACTAACTCCAATCCATGAATAGGATAGTTTAACTCATTGAATTTTAATTTCCTAGAAGCATACGTGATCACTTTATCCCTTTGTATTAACACGCATCCCAAAACCCTCAAGAATGAATCACTATAGATAACCATATCATTGGTGCCCTCTGGAACTGACAAAACAAGTGCTGACATTAATCGCTCCTTTAAAATCCAAAAAACTATTTTCACACTACTTTGACCACACAAATTTTAAATTCTTTATAATCAACTTAGTTATCGGCAAAGCAATGGACGAAAGCCCTTGAATGAACCGACGATAATACCTGCCAAACCCAGAAAACTCTAAATTTCTAACACAGTAGTTGATTGCTCCCAACTCACCACTACCTCAATCTTCTTAGGATCCACTCAAATTCGATCACTAGATATAACATGGCCCAAGAACACCACTGCTGAACCAAAATTCACATTTACTCAATTTTCCATACAATTGTTTCTCCTTCAAAATCTGGAATACTAGCCTCAAATGCTTTTCATATTCCTCCTCACACTGAGAATACACTAAGATGTCATCTATGAATATGTAATACACGTCTTAAAAAAATTCAATGTTATTTATTTATCTGTAAGATTACGCATGTTTTAGTTATAATTCATTTCGGTTTAATACTTCAGAGAAATCAAACGAGAAAAACCATACTAGATGTCTTAAGTATGAATATTTGAATAAATTTCGAGAGAGAGAATTATATGTTAAATGAAGTTGTAACCTAATAAAACCCTAGTTTTAAAGTTTGGGGTAATTTAGAATGAGTTCGGATTGAGTTTGGACCACATATTGAGCTCATGGGTAAAATTGGCTCAAAATAGTCTACATACCGATATATGTTCAGTGAGTCAAGAACACATATCGATATGTGTTTGAACTACTCTCTGGCCATTGGCCCAGAGATGCTTCATATATCAAAATGGGATATGATACATATCGATATGTGTGATCAAGTGGTGATCACATATCGATATGTGGAAGGAGGTTATATTGAAATGCGAGAATTAGCTCTCCGGATTTTGGATGCGAAGAGTTGGCACATATCGATATGTGTGACTATTTTGATGGGAATGAGAATGTATAGGTGTGAGGCCGGAAATATTAATTACAAAGTTATACTAAAAAATTATAGGAATTAAAATTTGAAATTGAAAGAATGAATTTTTAATAAAACAAGCTCAATTGACAACAAATAATAACTTAGAGCTTGAGAAAGCTAAAAAATTGTGAAATTAAGATTTAAAATTTAAATTATTGAAACATAAAAATTATAGGAGCTCAAATTAAGTTATTATAAAGTTCTATTTTAAAATAAATAAATATATGTGGAATTTCGTGAACAGACATGCATCCCATGCAATGAGATTTTCAAATTTGTTTTAAAAACAAAAAACGAAAAAAGTAAAAAAACGTGGTATGTTTGCATGGTTAGTAAACATCCACTTCATTGTATTGTAAGAGATAAAATGCTTATACAAAAATAATGTGACCTGTTTAAAGTGATTATGGTGGGGTAAAACAAGATTAGTTATGTGGCAGCGTGGATTCGAGTTTGTAGTACAGTTATTCAGTGCGACAAAGGTATCAGGTATGTGGTGTACTCAATTGTACTGCGTATGCTTATTGTCTGACATGGAGGATAAGGTCAGTCCGATTGGATTTGACATCTATGCAGTGCGGCAATAGACATCTCGGATGCACAACCAAGATTCCTTTGATATAGCTGGTAGCACGTCCAATAGAGTGTCCGTGCTGAGGATGAGGTTTAGCCCTGTGTGGCTAAGCATCCTGGCAGCACGGGAACCATGTTTAGGGACATGCATACTAGATCATAGAGGATATAGCTGATTGTGTGTTCAATGTTTAATACTTGGATTAGGACTTGAATGATATAGCCAACTGTACATCCAACAGCTACACTGCAATACATATTAGATCTAGCCTTATGCGGTGGACATCCTAGTAGTACGGCTGATAGGTGTTGAGGGGCTGCATGCTGGATCATGATAAGTGCTGGTTAGCCATGTATTAAGTATGTACCTCGGCTGTGGATAATGCTAGACCTTGTGCGGTAAGCATCTTCAATGCGGGATGACATTCAGCTTGACAATAACATGGGTGGGATGTATATGCATTGGTTAATGAGTATAAGTTAGTTAATGCACGTCCCAACTATTATTAGTCCGAATGAGTAGAGTAGAAGTAAAGAAGAAGTTAAATAGTGGAATACGATTAGTTAGATAGATTGAATAGATGGGGAGATGAGAAGTCTTTTGTCTAGATTCATCCTTCTTCTTGATTAGAAGTCAAGAAGTTGGAAGGTTACATTAATGGAGATGAGAGGAGTATACAAAAGAAGTCAGACAACACCCATGAAGGGGACCGATTCATTTTTATGGTAACTCTGATCCTGTCAATTGGAACTCTCTCTATCTGTTTTCTCACTTTCGATAAGAATTGAGTTACTCTTTTGGGACTAACTTAATCATCAGAGAGTCTTCCAAGCCACAGAGGTGGAGGTTCTTCTAACCATTGTTTGTGGTTGCACAAAGATACAGAGAAGGAAAGAAGCAAGAAGAACAGAAGCAATCCAGTTGGCAAACAAAGTCAAAGTAATATCGAGGGGGTATTTTTATCCACGCACAATTGGCACCGTCTGTGGGAAATCCACACACAAAGTTCGAAGAAAAAGGCTACGTGCGAGTTTGAAGCAAGTTTGAAGAAGATGGTAACCAGGAGAGACAATAAAGTGCTGGGACAAATGAGAACTGTTAGAGATGGTAAGAGGGCCATGGAAAATCACCCCGAACCACCACCGGCACCTGAGAAGTCCAAGGGTTTCTCTCGTTTCTAGAAATTCGTAAGGGGAGGACCAAGTCAGCATGGTGATAGGGAAAGAGCAGTTGAAGTGACGGATGCAGGAAATCTGAAAGATGAAGAATATTTCAACATGGATGATGATTACTCGGAAGAAGAAGATAGCAGGACACAGTCTCTGGGTTCTCAATCCCAAACCAGATCTAGGTCTGTTAGGGATGAGGATCTTGTGGAACTGGTAGAGGCACATGCAGACACAACCAAGCGCTTGGAAAAGGAGATAGAATGCATGGCCCAGTAGCAAAATCCCAAGCCAGGGGACCAGGTGCCGCCGATGATTGGTTTGTCGGAGAGTCAGGGAATACGAATAGTTAATACCCACCCAAGTACTGTTGGGGGCCAGGGAGGGGCACATACTACCTTAGGGAGATTACATGGTGCGAATAGGGGAGGAAGTGCTCCACCCCCACCCACCCCCACCCCGAGATGAAGGATGGTGGTTAGTGATCCCCAACAACCCAGTGAGCAATACAGTAGAACAAGAAGTCAAGTGAATGATGCACGCCCAACCAGGTCCATAAGTTATGTACGATATCTCAGGGACCAGCTTCGTCCCAGGGTTCCTATGCCAACATTGAAAAATTTAGGAGGGGAAACAATCCAGCCCAACAAAGATCAATGATTTGCAGAAGTGGATTGACGAGTGTCTCAGGTGTAACACTCCCAAAATTTGAGATATATTTTTTTGAGAAGTGTTAAATAGGTAAGAGTATCCAAATAAAAAGGGGTAAGGTGCTATCTACTACACCCACACCCACACCCACTCATCACATTATTTATTACAACACATGCCTGCGCTACTCTGATACAAATAAAAAGAGGCGAATAGGGTTTTTCTAACATAACCCTATACAACAATGCCCCAACTAAAAGAAAAGGCCAAAATAGGATTTTATAAATTAGTTCTGTACAAGGTGGCCAATAGAAAAAAAGGAAGTGCTGTACAATAAAAGAAGAGAAACCTATCACTACAGTCCGGTCCAGCCTCAAGTCTTGCGAAGGATCCAGCAGCTCCAAGTGAAAGGGACAAGTCCTACAAAAGTAGAGGGCCAGACACGACCGCCTGGTAGAGATAATCCATTTCCGAGAGTATTTTGGCCATAACGTATTCGTCCGGACTCCGATTGAGACGATTCAAGTTGCGTTGGATTCGTAATCGAATTTTCTACGACTTTTATGAACAAAGAAATCTGATTTGAAAAATCAATCAAGTCGATGGATTTTAAAACGCGATTAGAGATTTATCCGAACACACGACCATCGACGAACATCATGCTGGGGACGCCCGTCCTACCCGGACTTACTCAATGATACACGAAATTTGATTTATTGAATTTATTAAAATGGATGGAAATTAATTAAAATTTCCGGAGTGTGACACAGGAGTAGGGGAATTGCCCAGGAGACAGCTAAGTGTGCGGTCCAACAGATTACATCATCTCCTTTGTCCGGGGAGATCAACTCTTATAGGATTTCAAGGTGGTTTACTCTTTCCAACTTTCTAAAATATGATGGGAAGGTTGACCCAATTGCCCATCTCAAGGATTACCAGCAAGCTCTCATCCTTTACGAGGGTGATGAATTATTATACTACAGAATGTTTGCGTCAAGTCTTGGGCGCTCAGCACTTACGTGGTACCATAAACTGTCAGCACAGTCAATCACCGGTTAGGAGAAATTAGCCAAGATGTTCGTTGGACGTTTCATGACCAACCGAGCTGCTCCAAAGCACATCGATTCTCTGACATCGTTGAGAAACGATCGAATGAGAATCTTAGGGAGTACATCGGGAGGTATGTGGAAATGTACAATGATGTCGAGGATTGCACCAAAACCCAGACTATTTCGATATTCAGGTTGAGTCTTCCCTTTGGTGAGAAACTAAGGGAATCCCTGACCTTGAGCCCTTTAGAAACTTTTCCAGAGCTCATGGAGAGAGTGGAACAACATGCCAAACTGGAAGAAGAGTCATACAGGGAGGCCAGATGCTCTACCAACAAGTCCCACCGTGCAAATGTGGTGGAATTAGAAGGTAAAGAGAAGAATAAGAAGAAATCGGCATCGCGGCAACACTCCCCCGAGGAGAGGGAACAAGCCCCTGTCGTACAACAAACTAATTTCAACATGCTTCCTGGCTTGAGGATGCCTAGACTAGGTCCGAAATCTTGTAAGGCAATTAGAACCACATTCAACGTTCCTATATTCCGTCTGGTCTACCCCTTACAGAATGAGCCATTTTGGAGGTGTCCTGCATAGCAGGGGAAACCGAGAAGAGCTAGAGGCAACATGGTTGAAGTGCAGCTATCACCGGCAGTTCGGACACATGACAGAACAATGTCAAACCTTCAAACAAATTTTGGAAGAGCTTGTGGAGGCTAGTCATTTGAAACAATATCTCGCTCAAACACCTGCATAGGATAATAGGACTAGGCGGGTGAATAGGCGTGGTGATTGTTCAGATGAGGACCAGACCACTGCGGGCGTCATTCACATAATCCATAGAGGTGAGGAACGTGTTCAGCAGAATGAAGCAAGAGCTCAAAAGAGGAGGGAGGCTTCTGAACACCATGTCCTTCAACTCGGACAGAAGAGGCAAAGAGATAATAATGTAAAAACAGTCCAAATTACATTTTCTAATGCGGATTTGGGTGGAGTCACCTTCCCGCACAGTAATGCTTTGGTAATAATGCTCAACATCAACAAGTTTGACATAGAGAGGATTCTGGTGGATCAAGACAGCTCTACCAAAATCCTATATTTCAAGGCATTCAAAAAGATGGGATTGACTCAGGCAGATCTTAAAGAAGCAAGGATCCCACTGATTGGGTTCAACGCGGAGCTAGTGTGGCCATTGGGTTCAATCATTCTTCCAGTCAGGGTAGGATGGGTGATGAAGGAGGTTGAATTCTTGGTGGTGGATGTACCCTCAGCTTATAATGCTATTATTGGATATACGTGGATGCATAGGATGGGGGCTATACCATCCACCTACCACCAGGTCATTAAGTTCCCAGGACCTAGAGGGATCGAAAGCATCAAAGGTAATCATAAGTATTCAAGAAGTTGTTTCTTGGCTTCAATCAAGCATAGTCCTAGTGCAGAGTAGGTAAAGTCAATTGAGGTCCTAGATCAACCAGTCTTGGAAGATATGGGTGTGGACCCCAGCACCTGTGTGGTCGAGAACCCGAGAAAGGTTTCCGCACACGAATTTGATGAGGATAGGTATTTCCTACTCAGGGAGGAACTCCCTGAAATGGATGCTTCCGAATTAGAGCGGGTACTGCGGGAAAACATTGATGTGTTTGCTTGGACCCCAACAGAAATGCTAGGGGTAGAGCCAAGCATAATATGTCACCACCTAAACGTTGATCCATGTTATAAGTCAGTTATGCAAAGGAGGAGACGATTATCCGTGCACCATGCAGAAGCTGTTATGGAAGACATTGATAAGTTGTTGCAAGCAAAATCCATCAGAGAGGTGTTCTATCCAGAGTGGTTGTCCAACACGATGGTGGTGAAGAAGAAAAATAGAACATGGCAGGTTTGTGTCGATTTTACCAGTTTGAATAAGGCGTGTCCTAAGGATAGCTTTCCCTTGCCAAAGATTGATCAGTTAGTGGACTCCACGACAGGATACAAGCGCATGAGTTTTTTGGACGCCTATTGAGGCTACCATCAAATTGCTATGTATGAGACTGACGAGGAAAAACATTCTTTCGTCACACCTTTGGAACTCTATTTCTATAAGGTCATGCCATTTGGGCTACATAATGTAGGCGCAACATATCAGAGATTGGCCACGATGATGTTCAGAGATCTGATCGGAAAGAGTATGGAAGTGTACATATACGACATGGTCGTCAAGTCCAAGGAGATGGAATCCCACCTTGTTGACCTTTGCCAAACATTTGAAGTGCTACGGTAGTACAAATTAAAGCTCAATGCATCAAAGTGTGCATTTGGAGTCATCTCGAGCAAATTTCTAGGGCATTTGTTTACAAGGAGAGGTATTGAGGCAAATCCTGATCAAATAATTGCATTGCAAACCCTCCAAAGTCCGAGAATGAATAAGGAGGTGCAACATTTGGCTGGAATGATAGCTGCGCTCAACCGCTTCATCAGCCGCTCTTCGGATAAGTGCAGACTATTCTTTCAACTATTGAAGAAGAGTGAAACTTATGCTTGGGGGATAGACTATGAAGCAGTGTTCCAGGGATTGAAGGAGTATTTAGCCGCACCACCTCTAATAGCCACACCAGATCCAGGGGAAGTGCTGACAGTATATTTGGTGATCTCAGATTATGCTATCAATACAGTTCTCATCAAAGAAGCAGATCGACAACTAGTGCCAATCTATTATGTAAGCAAGACTTTGTTAGATGTAGAAACCAAGTATCTACCCCTAGAGAAATTGATCTTAGCTTTGGTGATGACGTCACACAAATTGCAGAATTGTTTTCTTGCCCATCCAATTGAGGTACCAACCACTCACCCAATCGAGCCCGTCCTGAGAAAGGCAAATTTATCTGGGAGAGTGGTAGGGTGGTCAGTTGAGTTGGGAGAATATGATATCAAGTATGTTCCTCGCACAACTATCAATGGGTAGGTCTTAGCTGATTTTGTAGCTGAATTTTTACAAAGTCCTGTCCCAGCACCAATTCAACAACAGGAAGGAGAGGAAGTTCCTACACACCATGAGTTAACGGCTGATGAGCCATATACAGATGAGCTATGTAAGCTCTTTGTAGATGGATCAGCCTGCAACAAAGGGTCAGATGTAGGAATCATGGTGATATCTCCAGAAGAGTTAGTTCTGGAATAATCAATACGGTTTGCGTTTAGAGCCTCCAACAATGAAGCATAGTATGAAGCACTATTAACCAGATTGAATATTGCACAAAGATGTGGGGCCAAGGATTTGATAGTTCATCGTGACAACCAACTTTTAGTCAACCAGTTGTCTGGGGAGTATGCTACCAAGGATGACACAATGGCCCTATATGTTTCCAGAGTGAAGAAGAAGTTGCAGATGTTTGGAAAAGTTCAGATTATTCAGATCACTTCAAAGCAGAACAACCATGAAGATGCATTGGCCTGTCTTGCTTCCTCAGTTTCATCAGAACTTCGCTGCATAGTCTGTGTTGATACCATTCTCCAACCAAACATTCAGGTTGAAGAATCAGAAGAAGTATGTAACATGGATATGGGTCCAAGCTGGATGGACCCCATTATCGCGTATCTCAGGGAGGACACGTTGCCAGAAGATGAGAAGGAAGCATACAAGGTCAGGATTAAGTCAGCACGATATTGGCTTTCAGAAGATGGATTCTTGTATAGGAATTCATTTACCGGGCCTTATCTTCGTTGCGTGCACCCATCACTTGTTTAGCAATTTCTATTTGAGATACATAAATGGGGTGTGTGGTAGTCATACGAGAGGGCAGTCAATAGCCCATAAGGCAATCTCCCAGGGTTATTGGTGGCCATATATGCAAGAAGATTCCAAGGTATACGTCAAGAACTGTGAAAAGTGTCAGAAGTTCTCGCCCATTATTCATATGTCGTCTATTGATCTTTCACCACTCACAAGTCCATGGCCTTTTGCTCAATGGGGCCTGGAAATTGTGGGTCCACTGCCAACATCAAGGGGGCAAAGAAATATTTACCAGTGGGAACATATTATTTCACTAAATGGATAGAAGCAGAGCTATTGGCGAAGATTACAGAGTGCAACACTGAGCAATTTGTATAGAAGAACATCATTACTTGTTTTGGGATTCCATATGTCATTATGTCAGACAATGGCACACAATTACAGGACAAGCTTAAGGCCTTTTGTTCTACGTACAAGATCAAGAATTTTTATGCTTCAGTGAGCTATCCTCAGAGTAATGGTCAAGTAGAAGCATCAAACAAGACAGTGTTAGATGGGATTAAGAAAGATTGGAAAAGGCCAAGGGACAATGGATTGACGAGCTGCCATTAGTTCTTTTGGATTATCGTACCATGCCGAGGAGAGCTATAGGTAAAACTCATTTTTCCTTAGCATATAGATCAGAGGCTATCATACCTTTGGAAGTTGGTATCCCTACTTTCCGTACAGATCTGTTAGAACTGGGGGCAATGACCAAGCCTTGAAAGTATAGTTGGACTAACCAAAAGGTTTTATTCAGGGAATTTAAGGTTGCAGATTTGGTACTCAAAAAGGTTCTTAGGAACACTAAGGACACTGCTGATGGAAAGCTTGGGCTGAACTAGGAAGGGTCGTACAGAGTTATTGGCAGGGCTGGTCATGGAACCTACAAACTTTTAGATCTTGATAGAGTCCAGATCCCTCGTACATGAAATGTTTCAAATTTGAAGAAGTTTTATCAGTAAAGTTGTATTGTTGTTCTCAACTTCAAGTAATAAAATAAGATTTTTTTTTCAGAATTGAGTTGTTAAGTATCTTGTCAAGTTTGCCATGTGGCCAGATTGAAGCAAGTCGGAATTGTTGAATGAGAAAGCAAAGACATGGCTCAGCATTCACTTTCTCATTGGGGGCAATGATCTCAAGCAGGGAATGCTCAGAATGGGCTGAGAAGGCCCAAGATCATTGTTCCTGAGCTGAGGTCCTTGATGAAAAATCCCAAGCTTCTGATCTCGAATATGGACGGGAAGTCTAAGGTTCTTTATTGATCTTAAACCAAAAGCCGCCTTTAGGGGATGAGAAGTCCCAAGGTGGCCCAGGTTTGAAATGGGTGGATGGTCCCGAGTAGGGAATGCTCAGAATGAGTTAAGAAGGACTAGGATCATTATTCCCGAGCTCAGTTCCTTTAGGGGATAAGAAGTCCCAAGGTTCTGATCTCGAATTTGGGTGGGAAACCCAAGAGGTTCTATATCGAACCTAAGCCAAAACTACCTTTAGGGGATGAGAAGTCTCATGGTGGCCTAGGTTTGAAATGAGTGGGTACCCAAAGGGGTCTAGTTTGATCCTCGACCTATCATTGCCTTTAAGGGATGGAAAATCCCAAGGTAGCCCAGGGATGAAATGTACGAGAAACTCAGAGGGAAGAATGAGTCCTTGGCTAAGGAAGCAATTGGTTTTGCCTAAGGCCTAAAAAGGGTGGGAAACCCATAAGATCACACATGTTGTGTCTTGTATGATTCCCTGAGATTGGAGATCATAGGTAGGTCACAGTGCAGCACCAAGTAAGAAGTAAAGTAAAAGCAAGAAGTAAAGAAAAAGTAAGAAGTAAAGCAAAAAGAAGAAGTGTGCAGTAGACGTATGCAAGTCAAGCAAGTCAGTTATAGCAGAAATTAAAAAGACATGCAAGTTCCCAGAAAGTAAAAGGCAAGAATACCAACAAACCAATTGATGGCATCTAAGTCATAAAGTTAATACAGACCCAAAATTGAAAATCAAACAACATCATCCACACTTGGTTGAAAATCAATTTTTGGCTAATGTTTAGAGCCGAAGCAAATTAAGCAAGTGTGGCAAGAGGGGCATCAGAGGCACTGGGTAGTGTGGCAGTAGGTTCAGTAGTGGTGCCAGATAAAGGTGGCATAGTCGAGGTAACCATCTTAGTGACCACTGGTAGCTTGGATTCAATATTTTCAAATTCATGGGATGGAGACTGTAAGGATATCATGCGACTTGGCAGGGGAACCTCCACACGGAGTGGGGAGTCCTCCGCCACATCCATGAAATCCAAATCCATACCCCAGAATTGTAAAAATATTGCATCCTGCAGACTAGGGAGTTGTTCCACGAATTCCTCTTCATAGCTGGCACCCATCTCAGCAACCCTGGCTGCATGCCCATCTGCCCAGGATTTCTTGTTCTTCTCTTTGGTCTCCGCCAATTCTCTACAACATGCTTCCAATGCTAGTGTCCTCTGCTTAAATTTTTCCGCTGCCTTTTTCTGCTCGGCTGCAAATGCCTCAGTGCGCCTTTTAAGGTCAGCTTGGGAGTCAGCCTTGGTCTTATCCAATAGAACCTGGTGTTGGTGATATCGATGATCAGCCTCCATCTCTACCTTCTTGACTTTGGCTTTCTCAGATACTAGCTCAGTAGCCATGTCAACAGTCTTGTCCGTTAGTAGCTTGATCCTAGCCTCATTCTTGACAATTTGGGACAAGCGATTGTTGTTGATATTCAGTTCGCGACCGTACTATTTTTAAAGATTGCCAAGTTGGTCTTTCAGTACGGTCGCGCACTGGATGGCCCGTTGAGGACAAAAACGGAAATTAGTTTTAGTTTGATAAGTGAATAATGGTAAGGAAGGCATACCTTGATTGAGCTCACGCAGACTGTGGTGTAGAGCTCCCCGCAATCACGTTTTTCTTCTTTGGCCATATCCTTTGGGAGAAGAAGAGATTTGGTTAGGCCTAACACGGTTGGGAGCTCAAGCACGTGGTCAGTTTGTCTTACAAAGGAAGAAGCACCATTGGTCAGTGCGGGAGCCCAGAGAGTAGTCTCATTAGGTGTCTTCTCTTTGCTATTGCTGGTTTTTCTATTTTTGGGTGCAAGGGTACTCTTTTATATTTGAGAGATTGTTTAGATCTCACTTTGAGTCTGCTTTGTTTTATTCAGAGTTATAGTAGTTGCTCAGGGTTATGTTGGAATAGCAGTTGTTTTCAGTTGAGTTGTATTGGCCACATGCCCAATGATCTTTTATTTATTTGGAGTCTGTATCATCTGAAATTTATAATCAGATCAGTGGAGTTTTTTTATTTTAGTTGTCATGTAGTAGTTGTGATTAGCTGATACTATCGCCACATGTCATCTTTGGTTAACTGGCTTTATAGTAATCAAGGATGAGGCATGACAGGATCTCACCCCCGCCTCATGATCGACACACTATTTTGTAGTTTTGTGTGTCAAATTCATTCCTTTTTTATTCTAGTTATTTTTATTTTCATTTACATTTTAGTTCGTTTTTATGTTTTGCCTTGTTTTGTAGCTCCAGACGAGCATTGACGCCGCTAGGTTTGTTCTCCTCTTACCGTTTATGTACTTTATTTACGCACTTTTGTTTAATGTAATTTCAATTTCATTTTCAATGTGTTTTAGTTATGTTTTTGTGATTGATAGTTGTAGTTTAGTGTTAATGAGGGAGTAACCCTCTTGGTTTGGCGATTGGAGTGAATAGCACCCCAGCCTCAGCTTATGTTCGATTGCTCCATTTTTGGGCTTAAATTAGTGTGGCCTAGTGTGTAGGAGTTCACTACCTAGGGTCTAAGCCAAGCGGTGTTAATCACTTTGATGCGTCGTTGACATGAATAATGGCACGATGCATGCTTGGTGTGATGTCTCGCTAGGTGTTCGACAAAATGCCTAAGTGAATGAATTCACCTAAAAACCACCCAATTGATATAGAATTGTTGTCTTGAGGTAGATTAGGGGTTATAAGAATGTAGTTCTCACCTTGGGTCCAACCAAGGGTTGTTGACCTCATTGACGGTTTGTGCCACGTACACTCCGTGCTTTGTAGCATGTCGCCCGATGAGTGTAAGTTGGCCTAGAGAACCAAATTCTAATCCCCGTGTCATCTTTTGACATGTGACTTGTGCTTGATAGTCAAACATCCTGTGGGAGGTCTTATGCCGTGATACCTCCTTCATGTCGTCATGGATATTGGAGTAGTCTATATTGGTCTAGGTTAGGTGTTAGAATCTCATTTCCATTCCGCTTAGTTTAATTTGTTTTCCCCGTTTCTTTTTATGCTTTAGTTTTCTTAACTTTTATAAAACAAAACAAAAGGCTAGCGTCCTACCGCTTCTACCGCAAAACCTAACTTCTAAACCGAGCAATTATCTTTAAATCCGACATTTTCCCATGGATCAACGACCGGAAAAGTCCTTCCATCATTTTGGCACCGTTGTAGGGGAATTTTCATTTGAGTTAAGTTTTTGCTAGTTTAGAAGTTTTCTTTTGTTTCGCCGTATACACCCACTTTTATTTTATTTATTCTTATTTTTTATATAAAACAAACAAAAAAATAAATTGACATTGTTGATCATGGATTCCGGTAACCCTTGGAAACCACAGATCAACAACATTGGGAGACCTACTCTCCATTCCCCAAGCCTTCTAATCAAGAGTGGCATGACCACTCTAACTTCTATCGGGAATGTGAGACTTCACATGAACCACCACCCTTTTCATATGCGTACCACGATGCAATGGCTACACAACCATTCTATCATTCGGAGCCTACCAATGCATACCCAGAACAATGGTCCTATGAGAAGCCTTGTCCATGCCAACCATGCACCAATACCTTGGAGGATGCTTTGCAAATATTTCTCCAAGGTTGTCATTCCAATAAGGCCCTCTACAATAATGTGGTGGCTCCTCACGAAGCTTATCATTCGAAGCCACCCTTGGAACCATATGACCATTGTCATTCGGAGTCAATTTTTGAGTCCCAACCACCGCACCCATCCTTCCTAGTGGACACTTTGCAACACTTCCTTGCTAGTTGCAACAACATCATGACCCTCAATTCTTCATGTCAAGTGGACTTTGACGTCCCAATTTTTGAGTCGGTCATTCCCACAAACCCCTTGGAGGAGGCATGTCTTACCTCCGAGGCGGTTGCTTTTCTTGAAAACCCGGATGTGGGTATCTCTCATTCTACCTTGATGGCCGAATTCACGATGGGGTCGCTCCCCGAATCAAAAAATGACACCCTCTCACTCTTCCTGAACCAAAATTGGTGAGTTATAACTATGATTTTAAGTGATGAGGAGCTTGAGGCGGACTTTCGGCGTGGTGAGAGTGTGAATGTTAGCACCTTGGCCATTGAGCCCGATATGCCAAGTATTTCTCCAGAGCCTATTGAGTGTGCATTTATTGCACCTATTTTCATGACACCTCTTGGGGAGTCCTTCTTTGGGGCCAAGTCTTTATTACCGGTTGCACAAGTGTCCACCCTTTGTTGCACATCTCTTCTACCACCACTTTTTGTTCTTACTTTAGAAAAGATTGATTTTCTAGGCATTGGCCGACTCCTTACAAGTCATGCTTCATGTTCCATATCTTGTGTCAATGTCTTGAAAGCCAATACCATCCGTGGTGGTAGGGTGGTTGGTCATTTCTTGTTCAAACGCTGCCAAACCCCCTTGTACTCCAAGTATTTATTCATTTGGCTTGGTCAGCTACAATAATTTAGGATGGGGGTGGGTGTGTTCAGCATGTGCTATGGCCCCTAGTGAGGCCATCACACCAATGCGATCCTCCTATTTAGAGGGTCGCTTTCTCGGTTGTTACCGCCTCTTAGAGGCATAATTCTTTTTTTTCTATTACCCTTTATTTTCTACCCTTTCTTTTGTTTCTTGCACTTTATATTTTCTCTAAAAAATCTAAATAACATCTAGGAGACAATAAATCCTTGGAGGTTGCCCATTATTCTAGCCTTAGTAGTGTATTATCTAGGATTACCCCAACAGAGTAGGGATGGAAGCGAAAGCCGATTGGGGTGTCTCTCCAAAAAGTGAGAGGCATCACCTATTGAGTAGCGACCTACCCCGAAATTCCGAGAGATTTCCTTCTCTAGTACACTACTAAGTGAGAATGGCGGGGAGAAAAGTACTACTCGTGGAGAGTCGCATGAGAACTCGTACTATTTTTAATTAAAATTAGTGCTTACATGCTTGGCTACCATTAGCAAACAATTTTGGCCTAATCATTTTCCTTGTAATTTGTATTGGCAAGTTAGTCTTTGCAGGGGTCTTTGTTCTATCTTGGAGCTTTGCAGGCATTGTCATTTGCAACTTGAGGTAATAATGGTATTGGGGGGTTTACACCACCCTGGAGGTACATTGCTCTCTTCCCTTCTTTTTACTGTCTTTTGCACTGAAGACATTGCACCATTTAAGTTGGGGGGAGTGGCGCATGCTTCGCATGCTTGTGCCATATTTCCTTTTCTTTTTATTTTTAGTCCCATTTTAGAGTCTTAATTTTTTTTAAAATTTTGAATCGACGGTCTTGTATAGCCGTCTGCCTTTATTTTCCCCATTTGAGGCAGAGAGAAAAGTAAATCTCGTGTCATCCACGTGACGGATTCGTAGTGTAGATAGTGAATTACTTTAGCATGGATTTTGGGATTTTGTGAGTTTGTAACTCTATGACATGAGTAGGAAGTTGTTGAGCCTTTTTAGGACTTGTAGGTGGTATCTTAGTTCATTTTGCTAGCATTTTGCAACAACTTGTTTTGGCACTTAGTTTTAACTTCTTTGCACTTCACATAAAAATAGACTTGAGTCGCTTGTGAGTCGCATTTTGATTGTCTAGAAGGCTAGATTAGTGGAGACTTATGCCCATATGAGCTTAGAGCCTTATCTTTCCTTGGAGTGGTGTCAAATGAACTATTGTTTGTCACGAAAACAATTATTACTCGTTGTCGATCTCATTATCTTTTGTTGTAGCATTGGGAATTCACTATCATAGTCATATCATTTGGGATGGCATGCACGGTTGTTGTTGGCCTTAGGAAAGGATTTAGGCAATTTTTGATCTTTTCTGTCGGTTCGTTCCTTCTTGCATAATACCCCTTGCTAGCCCACTTGAGCCATCACATGAACCAATTTCTTAATTAAGCCTTACATTTCCATATATTTTTCTTTAGAATGGTAAAAATCACGTTTGAGATATATTTGGGAGACATAAGGTGGTTTATATTTATTATTCATTGTTGGTGTACCTTCCTCTTAGAAAAAATCATTGAAATTCCAAAAGATGGAAAACCAAACAAGTTGGGGGGTCACCATTCATTTGTAAAGAAGAAACATTTTGTTCTTCATTGTTGGGATGTATTGGTGGTTGAGAAAAATAGGAAAAAATGAATAAGGCATAGTTGAAAAGTAAGAGAATTGGAGGTGTATTTTAGTTAACGAGAGCCCCGTTGATTGATTTTCCCTCTTATCATTTGTTTATACCTATTCTCAAGCTCCAAAGTTTACCCTTAGCCCGATACGTGTCTGATACGTATCTGATACATTCCCGTACCTTACGTTATAACGGGGAAGTCCTATTTGATCCTATAGTCCGGCAATCATTTATGGCATGTCAATTTAGAAACAATGTTCCCTTTGCTATGCATTATTAGTTATGAGATCCATCCACCTATATAGAGCTTCTTTCGTGTCACGATGTGCGGTATGTTTTGTTTTTCACATATACATATCTTCTGCCTGCACATATGAGAGTTGAGTATGCACCCATGTTTCGAATGTATTATTTTATTGAGTGCATGACACAGTGCGAATTGAAGTCGAGACTCGTTTCGAATAGACTTTTGGGTTGTGTCTCACTTGCGATGAAAGGCCTTGCACACACACGTTAAATTTTAGTGCCATGACTTGTTCTTATACTTGCTAGCATTATGAACTTAGTTTGCCCACATTTCCTTCTAAGGATCCATTTTATTTCTTATTGTTTTGAGTTTTGGCCTGCATACTTAGATTCCATATAAAAGTAGTTCACTATATTTTTTGGATAGTTCATTGCTAAAAACCCTCACGAGACCTTACTCGTCCTATCGGGGCTACCCGGGGGTTCAAAGGACATATCCTTTACTTTCTCGTCATTAGTTAGATCGAGTCGTAGTGTGAGTTTGCT
>NMUG010000678.1:0-20885 GCA_002855965.1 Monotropa hypopitys | reverse complement strand
TCCATGAAAAGTGACTTCACCACAAGCTTTGCTAGCAAGACCTCATTCGGACCCAAGGACAAATCAACACCCATACTTCTCAAATCTAAAAATTTTTCAACTCTATCACAAGTCAGACATGATATTTTGCTCACCGCCTTTCTACTCAACGCATCGGCTACTACATTAGCTTTTCTCGGATGATAGTGAATCGCACAATCGTAATCTTTGATTAGCTCCATCCACCTACGTTGCCTCAAGTTTAAATCTTTCTGAGTGAACAAATATTGTAAACTCTGATGGTCGGTAAAAATCTCACAAGTCACCCAATAAAGATAATGCCTCCAAAGTTTTAGTGCAAAAACTACTGCGGCTAACTCCAAATCGTGTGTAGGGTAGTTCCTCTCATGATTTTTCAATTGTCTCGAAGCATAGGCTATAACCTTCCCTCGTTGCATCAACACACACCCCAAACCACAGAGTGACGCATCGCTATATATTACCAAGTCATCGGTTCCCTCCGGAATAGTCAAGATAGGTGCTGAAACTAATTTCTCTTTTAAAATCTGAAAACCATTCTCACACTCTTCCGACCACACAAAGTTAACTCCCTTCCTAGTAAGCATAGTCAATGGCATTACAATAGACGAAAATTTCTCAATGAACCGCCTATAGTAACCCGCTAGTCCCAAGAAACTACGGATATACACATTCTCATTGAACCATCTTTCTTTTTCACAAATAAGACAGGGGCTCCCCAAGGCGGTGCACTAGGTCTAATGAACCCCTTATCCAATAACTCCTTCAACTGCATTTTCAATTCATATAACTCGGCAGGTGCCATCCTATATGGAGCAATAGATATAGGACTAGTACCCGGAACCAACTCAATCGTGAATTATACTTCTCTAATTGGAACCACCCCGGGTAATTCTTCTGGGAAAACATCTTGGAACTCACTCACCACAGGTATATCCCCAACACTTCGTTCTCCCTTTTCAGAATCAATCACGTAGGCTAGAAAACCTTCACAACCTTTGTTCAACATGGTCATAGCTTTTAGGGATGAGATAATATGTCTAGACAATTTTAGACTATCACCACAAATTTTTAACTCAGATTTACCCGGAACACGAAACAAAACTTCCTTACTAACACAATCGATAACGGCAAAGTGGTCAGCTAAGAAATCCATTCCCAAAATTACATCTAAGTCAAGCATTTCAAGTGGAATCAAATCTGCCGATAACGGTTCGTCTCCAACCCAAACCTCACAACCCAGATAGAATGACGCAAGTTCTACCACGTTCCCCATTGGTGTTGACACAAGTAACGTGTGATCTAAGGGCACCAACTCTAGACCCATACATGAACCAAAAGTAGTAGCAACAAAAGAATGGCTCCAGAATCAATAAGAAATCGTGCATATAAAGTAGATACACGAATCATACCTGTCACCATGTCTGGATTTTTCTGAGCCGTCTGTCTGTCCAAAGCAAACACCCTGCCATGAGAAGTCTAACCCACGGTGCCTCTATTTGCTCCCTCAGCTGCATTGCCCACTGAGACCACTGGTTGCTCACACTCATAAGACTTATGCCCAAAAACCCCACATTTGAAACATTTCACACCATTTCCACCTTCAACACAATCCCTTGCTGAGTGACCCGGTGCATTGCACTTGAAACACTTTCGCACAAAATCTTTACCCTCAGATCCCACTGGTTGATTCATCATTCTTTCTTGTTTGCTCTTCCATCCACTACTTTGACTACCCTTGCCACTTCCACCATGGCCCTTACTAAATTTTGATTTAGCATTAACACTTCTAAAACCACTTCCTCCCGACTTCTCATTATCATTTCTAAACCTTTTTATGTTCTCCTCCCTCACCCGAGTATTTTTTATATCGGCCCAAGTCCTCTTAGCCCTGTCCACGAGATTCGCATAATTAGTCTCCCGAAACTGTAAAAGTTTTGTATACATAATTGGTGCTAACCCCATTCGAAACTTATTACACCTCAAACCTTCGGTACTAACTATCTGTGGTGCATACTTAGACAACTGAGCAAACTTTGCTTCGTACTCTGCTACGGACATTCCCCCTTGCCTCAAATTTGTAAAGGCTGCTATCTGCTCATACTTGAAATGTCACGCCCCGGATTTTCAAACCATTTTTTTGATAATATTAAAATACTATTTGTTTACAAATGGGGACACAAGCATGGATCACAATGATTTAATAAAAGTCTACAAACAAACCACTTCCCATTACAAATTTACCAAAAATCCGAGAGTGAGTGCAGAAATATTTAAACCATAGTTCAAACCATAGGATGGGTAGAAGAGAAGGTAAAACAAGTCTTAGTTATTACATGCCATACGGTTAACTAACCCACAAACCGGGTATTTCAAATGAACAATACAAGAAGTCTCAAAATGAACCAAAACTCTCTAAAAAATCAAGGAGCTTCGAGGTCCTCCACCATTGGTTTCTTACCTGCAGAACCTATAAAAAAGAGCGTGTCACGCTAAAGTAGGAAAATATCTATCAACAAGTATATCCTAAGCCAGTGTGAATGAGTGTGTGTATGTCCAGAAGAATAAGAGCAACATGCAAGAGACAATGCAAAGTAATGATCTGACCTCTACAATGTGATACCACAAGCCAAGGTATGAGTGAAGACACCAACCAAGGACACTCAAATCAAGTATCCAAATAATTACACATTTATCATAATCATTTGTTCCAATATTCTCAAGTGTCATAAACGAGGGGATTCCATTACAAGTATATCCCAAAAATATTTTACTTTCATCTTCATATACCGCGGGATCCCTAAAGATCAAGTACATCCCGTATAACCATAATCCACAAGATGGCATAAATCCCGGAGTCCCTAAAGATCAAGTACACTCCGTATTCACCCATACTTGTCATGGTGACATGAATTCCGGAATCCCTAAAACTCAAGTACATTCCGTATTCATTCACATTTTATTTGTAACATTAATATGGTAGGAATGAAATAGTGGCTCGTCAACACACTAAATCAACCTAAACCGTCTTCCCCAAAGGCCGTTGGGAGGGCTCACATAGCCCCCTTTATGCACAAAGTCGTGGGTGGAGCGACCACCCCGGGAATCCCTAAAACTCAAGTACATTCCCGCGTAGAACATAAAATTCCCATATCATTGTTACAAATTATCGAAACCCAGGAATCCCTAAAAATCAAGTACATTCCCGTTGATGGTTTCACCAAGGTCAATCGTTAAGTCCAAGAACTTACATAGCCATGATTAATTTGATTTCGATTTCAATTTACGCAACATGACACTGCGTGCGACAATTTTCCATAATTCATGTCCCATAGTAAGAACTCGCCAATTTGACCTAACTCAAGTTCAATTTCACATATTCCAAGTCAATTTAATCAATTGACCACTAATTGACCAAAAGCCCCAATTTTTACAAGTTAGGGTTTATATGAAATTTAGGGGTTTTCACATGAATTATTCAAGCATGCAATTGGTTCAAGTATTATGAACATAAGACCTTAGGAACTACAATTGAACCACCAATTTCATAATAACATTTCAAACCCTAGGTCAATTTTACCAAAAACATGCATATACGAAAATTTCCCAAAATGCTAGGATTTCAAAGGGAGAGAGAAGAATACATAACCTAGAACATAGCAAGTGATGGATATCACCCTACCTTGAAAACTTTGAGCAAACCCTAGAAATCCGAATTTGGCGTATGGCGAAACTATCCGGTTTGTTGGAAAGCCCTTGATGAGTAGAGCAAGGTTGCTCCTTGAGTTTTCTTCAAATTCCTTGAGTAAGCTAGGTGAATGGAGGAGAGAAGGGAGAGAAATCAATGGGGTTTGAAGGAGGTAGAGAGAGTGTGTGGGTGAAAATGAGGAAGAAAGAGACTCTCCCCCGAATTTAGCGCTAAGGGTTTGGAAAAATGGTAAAATGACCAAAATACCCTTTATTAAACTCTCCCAAAACGCCTCTCTGCGACCTTCGTCCGGACGATACTTGACCGTCGTCCGGACGACGCACCTTCGTCTGGACGGGAAACCCCCGTCGTCCTGACGACAACTCCTGAAGCAAATGGAACCTCTCTGGTGGCTTCGTCTGGACGACACCCCACCTTCGTCCGGACGACCGAACCAGCAAACGTGCAGAAATGAGTCTTTTGACTCCAGGTTCGACCATCCTTCGATTTTGATACTTGTACGACGTTCCTCACATCGAATTTACGTTCTAAGGCTCTCCCACGCCCTCGCTCAAGATCATTCGGAGTCTAAAATATCGATTAATAATTAAAATGTCGGAATTTAAATCCCAAAACACGAGTCGTGACACCTCAACCTCCTTAAAAGGATTTTGTCCTCGAAATTTTTCTAAGATAAAAGCATAAACGTTGATACAATCCAAGTCCAAATTGAAAAACAAAACTACCAAGATCAAAATAGCTCCGGATACTTGCTACGCATAGCGTGTTCGCGTTCCGAAGTTGCTTCTTCCATCCCGTGATTGTTCCACAAAATATTCAATAAAGGAATCGTCTTTCCGCGGAGTACTTGTTTTCTCGAGTCAAGGATACATATCGGCTTTTCTTCATAGGACACATCGGCTTCAAGCTCAACATTTGACCAATCTATGACGTGTGACGGGTCCGGCTCATACTTACGTAACATGGATATGTGGAAAACATCGTGAACGTCGGAAATATTTGAGGGCAAAGCGAGACGGTAAGCAACCTCTCCAATTTTCTCTATAATGTCGAACGACCCGATAAAATGAGGCATCAACTTCCCCTTTTTCCCAAAACGTGAAATGCCACGACGAGGGGAAACCTTCAAGAAAACGTGATCACCAACCTCAAAAGACAAAGGTGTACGACGTCGGTCGGCATAACTCTTGTAGAGACTCTGTACCGTGAGCAATCTCTGACATATCGTCTTGATCTGTTCCGTAATTTGCTGCGTCATCTCCGGTCCAATGATAGCGGACTCTCCCACATCAAGCCAACAAACTGGTGAACGGCAAGGTCTACCGTACAAAGCCTCGAAAGGCGCCATGCCTAAACTCGAATGATAACTATTATTATAGGCGAACTCGATCAACGGCAAATGGTCTACCCAACTTCCCTGAAAATCTAATACACAAGCTCGTAACATGTCTTCCAAGATCTGAATTGTGCGCTCGGACTGACCATCTGTCTGAGGATGAAACGTCGTGCTAAACATGAGCTTCGAACCAAGAGAAGTCTGTAAACTCCTCCAAAAACGAGAAGTGAATCGGGGATCTCGATCGGATACAATAGATGAAGGCACACCATGAAGTCGGATAATCTCTCTAACGTACAATCGACTCAAAGAATCTACGGACTGAGCGATACGAATAGGCAAGAAATGAGTTGTCTTCGTCAATCGGTCAACAATTATCCAAATAGCATCCTGTCCACCAGGCGATTTCGGAAAACCTGAAGCAAAATCCATCGTCACGTGCTCCCATTTCCACTCGGCAATCGGCAACGGCTGAAGTAAACCCGCTGGTCGCTGATGCTCCCGCCTTCACTTGCTGGCAAGTAAGGCACCTCGAAACAAATGTTGCCACATCCTTCTTCATTCCTGGCCACCAAAACTATCGTCTAAGATCGTGATACATTTTTGTCCCTCTAGGATGAACAGCTAAAGGAGAATGATGAAACTCGTGCAGTATACCTCCTCGGCAAGAATCGGGAACGAACAACCGCCCAAGATAGCGCAAACTAGTATCCGAATGAATCATCCAACCTTGTTGGGCGTCACCACCAAGAAATTTTTCACGTAACACTGCCGCCTCTGAATCATCTGCCTGAGCCTCAATCACCCAACGAGAAAGCTCTGAATGAATAGATAGATTACATAAAGTGGCCTGCTCTCCGGTTTCCTCCGCATGCAACACAAATGGACCCAAGTCTTCCATTGCCCTCCAACCAAGAATTGCTAAATTAGCCAAGTGAGATGATTTCCTGCTCAACGCGTCCGCAACAACATTTGCCTTACCGGGATGGTAATGCAACTCGAAATCATAGTCTTCCAAATGTTCCATCCAACGCCTCTGTCGCAAGTTAAGCTCCTTTTGTGTGAACAAGTACTTCAAACTTTTATGATCGGAGAATACCTCAAACTTTTCACCGTACAAATAATTCCGCCACATTTTCAATGCAAAAACGATCGCCGCTAACTCCAAATCGTGTGTCGGATAATTGCGCTCATGAATCTTCAACTGCCGAGAACTGTAAGCAACTACCTTTCCTCCTTGCATCAAGACGCAACCCAAACCATCGTGTGAAGCATCACAATAGACCGAATAGCCAATCCCTCGCTCGGGAACAATAAGAATAGGCACTGAAGTAAGCCGCCGCTTCAACTCCTCAAAAGCTACCTTGCATTTTTCATCCCAAGAGAATGGAATACCCTTTCGAGTCAAACGCGTCATCGGTCCAGCTAACCGATAGAAATCTAGAACGAACCGCCGATAGTAACCCGCAAGACCAAGAAAACTACGAACATCAAAAACACTTTGAGGACGGGGCCATGAAGATACTGCATCAATCTTACTTGGATCTACTGAGACTCCGCCGTGCGACACAACGTGTCCAAGAAACTTTACCTCAGGCAACCAAAACTCACATTTGCTCAATTTGGCATACAAGTGATGTTCCTGCAATAACTCCAACACAACTCGAAGGTGAACTTGATGCTCCTGTTCTGAAGCCGAATAAATAAGAAGATCATCGACGAAGACTACAACAAACCGATCAAGATGGATACGGAAGATACGGTTCATGAGATCCATGAACGTAGCTGGAGCATTTGTCAAACCGAACGGCATGACCACGAACTCATAGTTACCATAACGAGTACGAAACGCGGTCTCCGGAATGTCTTCCGTCCGCACCAAGAGCTGATGATAACCAGAACGCAAATCAATCTTAGAGAAGCAGGTAGAACCGCGCAACTGATCGAACAAATCATTTATCCTAGGCATAGGATACTTATTCTTCACGGTAACTCGATTCAATTTCCGGTAATCAATGCACAATCGTAGGGAACCATCCTTCTTCTTTGCAAACAACACTGGCATACCCCAAGGTGAAGAACTAGGCCGGATGAAACCTAACTCATATAATTCCTGCAACTGGGACTTTAACTCCCGTAACTCTGCCGGTGCGAACCTGTAAGGGGGAACTAAAATTGGTGACGTACCGGGTAATAGATCGATGGAGAACTCCACCTCTCGCCTAGGTGGTAACCCAGGTAACTCTGTCGGGAATACATCGGGAAACTCACAAACAACTGGGGGCAACTCCCCACGTGAAGAAGACTCGTCATCAAGACTGAGACTAGCCAACATACAACTGATGGACTCACGATCCCTTGGATCATGGAAGGAATAATCAATGGACTCTTTCCGATCGCCATACACATAGAAGTAATGTCCTCCAGGAGAGAACAATCGCACTCGGCGCCGATGAAAATCAATGTGGGCATGGAAGGTAGACAACCAATCCATCCCTAGAATCAAGTCGAATCCGGACATCTCAAAAATGATGAAATTAAAAGTGAACCTGTGATCCTCGAGAGTCAACTCACAATCCCGGCATACACGATCTAAACGAACACGACCCCCAACCGAAGTATCAAGGATCATAGGTGGATTTAAGACGTCCGAATCTAACTCCAATGCACGGACAAAGGATGCTGCTAGGAATGAATGTGATGCACCCGAATCGAACAATACACTTGCCCAAGAATTATAGACAAGAAACATACCCCGCACGACTGACGATTCTGGCTGCTGATGATACACAGATGATGTAGGTGTGGCTGGAATGGCAAAGACTCTGCCCTGGGTCGTCGGACCCTGATGGTGCCCTCCTCGATGTTGAGACTGATGTGTAGGTCTGGCAGAAGCCCGAACTCCTCCAGCACGGGAAGCCTGCACTAAGCCAGAAGGTCCTGACTGGTGTGGACTGCTGCTGCTGCTGCGCTCTCACATCGCCATGACCGCTACGCCTCTCTGGACAATCTCTAACCACATGGCCTGCCTGGCCACAATCATAACAAACTGGTGCTCTGCATTCTGTCCTCACATGTCCTGGGTGGTGGCATCGATGGCATACCCTCGGACCTTGCACTGAACCCGAACTAGTCTGAGGTCTCTGGACTTGGGAAAAGTGAGATTGCTCCCGTGAATGCTTCCTCCTGAAATTACCCGAAGAAGAAGAGCTAGAGTTGGAACCCTGACGACGAGGTTCCCACACCCTTGGCCTCGATGCGAAGTCCCTCTGCTGATGATGATCCCTCTTGGGCTCTACTGCCCTAGCGCAATCCACAAGGTCTGCAAAAACTCTAATCCGATGTCCCATGACCATCCACTGAATAGAGGGGTGAAGACCCTTCTCAAACCTCTTACATTTCCGTTCCTTTGAACTAACCAAGTCCGTCGCGAATCGTGATAAAGCCTGAAATCTCAAGGTATACTGGGACACAGACAATGTCCCCTGCTCTAAGTACTCAAACTGCTCTCTCAGCTGATCCCTGTAGCTCTCTGGAAAGTACTGGTTCTCAAAGATAGCTAAAAAGTCTGCCCAAGTCATAGTACTGATGGGATCCAAGATAGCCTGTGGGTCTCCGTCTCCACTGGCTAAGAGACTAGCACGTCTCATCTCCACTACTGAACTCCACCAAAGAATAGACTCACCTGAAAGCTGATAGGATGCAAAAGTGATACGTAATTTATCTTCTGTGATGCCCAGAGTATCGAACACCCTCTCGATCTCTACCAACTAATGATCTGCCTCGAGTGGCTCACCCTCCCCACTGAACTTGGGAGGAGCCATCCTCCTAAATTCCCGCAAATCATCAAGAGTGCGGTCACCCGCATTACCTCTAGGAGCGGCAAACCTTCTACTAGCTTTGACCATTGCAGCCGCAAGCTCTCGAGCGAATTGACCAGGAGCGACTAGACCCTCTAGAGCAGGAACTGGGATAACAGGAGGTGCAACATCCTCTACTCCCGCTCGGTGATCATCCACTTCCTCACTGTGGGCTTCCTGAACTTCATTCCTACGGCCTCTTCCCAAAGCGATATTTCGACGCGGAGGCATTCTACAAAAGATCACGAAGACGATAAGAATAGAGCACATGACAAGGCTCAAGTGAGTAGTTCAACTAACCAAGCAAGATCTCAATCCAGGAGGAGTGAATTCAATTCTATAAAAAGGGATTCTCATATTCAATGGAATCTATAAGCAGGATCACAACCCAAGAATGGAACGGTGCATGAAGACTTCCTCCTTAACCAATACAAACCTACGGATCATTACCAATGCAATGCTCAATGTTCACACACGCATGTCATGAAAGTGTAAATTTTTTTTTTAAACTCAATGCACCCATAGAGACTAAGAGTCTCCCCAAAGGCCTAAGTTTTCGAAACCGAAAACTCTGATACCAAGTTGTTACGCCCCGGATTTTCAAAACATTTTTTTTCATAATATTAAAATACTGTTTGTTTACAAATGGGGACACAAGTATGGATCACAATGATTTAATAAAAGTCTACGAACAAACCACTTCCCATTACAAATTTACAAAAAATCCGAGAGTGAGTGTGGAAATATTTAAACCATAGTTCAAACCATAGGATGGGTAGAAGAGAAAGTAAAACAAGTCTTAGTTATTACATGCCATACGGTTAATTAACCCACAAACCGGGTATTTTAAATGAACAATACAAGAAGTCTCAAAATGAACCAAAACTCTCTAAAAAATCAAGGAGCTTCGAGGTCCTCCACCATTAGTTTCTTACCTGCAGAACCTTTAAAAAAGAGCATGTCACGCTAAAGTAGGGAAATATCTTTCAACAAGTATGTCTTAAGCCAGTGTGAATGAGTGTGTGTATGTCCAGAAGAATAAGAGCAACATGCAAGAGACAATGCAAAGTAATGATCCGACCTCTACAATGTGACACCACAAGCCAAGGTATGAGTGAAGACACCAACCAAGGACACTCAAATCAAGTATCCGAATAATTACACATTTATCATACTCATTTGTTCCAATATTCTCAAGTGTCATAAACGAGGGGATTCCATTACAAGTATATTCTAAAAACATTTTACTTTCATCTTCATATACCGCGGGATCCCTAAAGATCAAGTACATCCCGTATAACCATAATCCACAAGATGGCATAAATCCCGGAGTCCCTAAAGATCAAGTACACTCCGTATTCACCCATACTTGTCATGGTGACATGAATCCCGGAATCCCTAAAACTCAAGTACATTCCGTATTCATTCACATTTTATTTGTAACATTAATATGGTAGGAATGAAATAGTGGCTCGTCAACACACTAAATCAACCTAAACCGTCTTCCCCAAAGGCCGTTGGGAGGGCTCGCGTAGCCCCCTTTGTGTACAAAGTCGTGGATGGAGCGACCACCCCGGGAATCCCTAAAACTCAAGTACATTCCCGCGTAGAACATAAAATTCCCATATCACTATTACAAATTATCGAAACCCAGGAATCCCTAAAAATCAAGTACATTCCCGTTGATGGTTTCACCAAGGTCAATCGTCAAGTCCAAGAACTTACATAGCCATGATTAATTTGATTTCGATTTCAATTTACGCAACATGACACTGCGTGCGATAATTTTCCATAATTCATGTCCCATTGTAAGAACTCGCCAATTTGACCTAACTCAAGTTCAATTTCACATATTCCAAGTCAATTTAATCAATTGACCACTAATTGACCAAAAGCCCCAATTTTTACAAGTTAGGGTTTATATGAAATTTAGGGGTTTTCACATGAATTATTCTAGCATGCAATTGGTTCAAGTATTATGAACATAAGACCCTAGGAACTACAATTGAACCACCAATTTCATAATAACGTTTCAAACCCTAGGTCAATTTTGCCTAAAACATGCATATACAAAAATTTCCCAAAACGCTAGGATTTCAAAGGGAGGGAGAAGAATACATAACCTAGAACATAGCAAGTGATGGATATCACCCTATCTTGAGAACTTTGAGCAAACCCTAGAAATCCGAATTTGGCGTATGGAGAAACTATCCGGCTTGTTGGAAAGCCCTTGATGAGTAGAGCAAGGTTGCTCCTCGGGTTTTCTTCAAATTCCTTGAGTAAGCTAGGTGAATGGAGGAGAGAAGGGAGAGAAATCAATGGGGTTTGAAGGAGGTAGAGAGAGTGTGTGGGTGAAAATGAGGAAGAAAGAGACTCTCCCCCGAATTTAGCCCTAAGGGTTTGGAAAAATGGTGAAAGGACCAAAATACCCTTCATTAAACTCTCCCCAAAATGCCTCTCTACGACCTTCGTCCGGACGATACTTGACCGTCATCCGGACGACGCACCTTCGTCTGGACGGGAAACCCCCGTCGTCCTGACGACAACTTCTGAAGCAAATGGAACCTCTCTGGTGGCTTCGTCCGGACGACACCCCACCTTCGTCCGGACGACCGAACCAGCAAACGTGCAGAAATGAGTCTTTTGACTCCGGGTTCGACCATCCTTCGATTTTGATACTTCTACGACGTTCTTCACATCGAATTTACGTTCTAAGGCTCTCCCATGCCCTCGCTCAAGATCATTCGGAGTCTAAAATATTGATTAACAATTAAAACGTCGGAATTTAAATCCAAAAACACGAGTCGTGACATGAAACTTTCCAGGTAATACTGTTCATTAAAACCTCTCACAAATCTGTCCTAAGTAACAACAATTGGGACATTTGGCTCAACTCCAATTGCCGGTGCCCCTTCAAGCCTTTTAAAAGACTCCCACCAATTTCTAGCCTCGCCACGAAAAAGAAAAGTGGCTAACACCACCCTCTGATCACCTATCACTCCCATGGTATCTAGTACTAACTCGACCTCTTTCAACCACTCTTCAGTCACCAAAGGGTTATTTGACCCTTCAAACACAGTACTACAAAGCCTTTTAAACCTTTCCAGCAGTCCAGTACCCATACCTCTATCTACGTTCTCGTTAGCATGTAATTGAATCAACATCTGTTGACCCTCGGCCAACTGAGCAATGGCAGCCATCATCCTAGCCTCTTCTCCCACCACCGGGGGAACACCCCCACCACTACCTGGATTACCTCCATTCACACTGGCCTCTTCCTCAACCTCTTAATTGTTATGCTCCATTACTTTCCTGTAAATCACAACACAAGAAAAAACATGGTGGAAACAAGTACTAGATGCCAAAAACTCATGCGTTAGTCAAAACACACCTCAATGACTCAATGCATGACTCGACATCCTATGGTCCACTACTTAGCCACCCTAACCTTAGCATTTTGTTATACTATGCTTTTCCACTTAACTTTCCAAGACATCCCATTGGAAGAGAACGTTGATCAGGCATTCTTCCAACCGGATTTCGAGGCAAGTCCCATGGGTGTCAAAGACACACATAATAGTCACAAAACACTAACACCACAACCCTCAACAATCACCTCAAATTTATACCTCAAGTACAATTTGTATCTACTGCATGGTCCCCTAACTCGGACCTAGAACCTAAGCTTTGATACCAAGTTGTAACATCCCAAACCTCCATAACCACAAAATGCGGAATAAAATTTTTCTTAATTAAAAATACCTCGATTCTTCTTAACAAGTATATGAAAGGATTAAATTACCACTCATAAGTAAATTGTTAAACCATCAAGTTCCATAGTGCCTCAACAACTAAAAGTGCGAAAGTAATAAAAGATTCTACTAAAGGAACAATTCTCCCAATTACTACATATCCGAAGGAAACAAAGTAGGTAAAACTGTCAAAAACCGGTTACTGCTATTAACCACTGCCCGACCAAGTCTTCTTCCTGTTATCCCTGCTCTCTAGCCTCGTAGTGGACCGCTATCCCCGAAATATCTATTTCCAAGCAAAACAAGGAAACAGAGTGTGAACATATGCATCGCAAGTTCTAGATGAAAGGCAAGTAAGAGTACGATTTAACTTTAAAAGATAACTGTGTTCCAAAAACTAGGAAAGATGCAATGCCATGTGTGATGCCAAACTTCTCAAGTTTTACATTCTTACAAGCCTTTCTTACATAATATCATCATGGACCGCAGCCCACTTTTCTCAAAATAGTGGACTACTCATGTCCCTTTTCTTCCAAAAATAGCTATTGTTATATGCAATAGTTCGTGCACCCCGTACACTATCACTTGGAACCGCAACCCCAATTTATCATGCTGTCGAACCGCAGCCCGACCTCGACATGAACATGTCACCGAACCGCAGCCCGACTTCAACATGTTAAGGGGGTATCCCCCATGGCCATATGATCATCAATTCTCTTCGTCATATCTCTTATACATATAGTATAATTTTTGCCTTCCATATCTCGTTCACAAAACATGCTCATAGGCTATAGTTTTCTCAAAACTTCTTTCTCAATCATCGGTTCCAAAACCTTGTCATATACAAAATCTTTTCAAAATATCTACATGCTAAACATATGCCACATGCCATGCAATTTCCCATGATTTATGTGCAATTACTATAAAATAAAAGAGCGCAAGCATCTAAAGTTATCGAGATGCTATGTTCCTACACTCACTGATACCACTTAGCCAATTTTCTCCTTGTCTTTGTTCAAGGCGTCAAGATTCTCCACGAGGTCCCCTGTCGAAAACAACTAAAATTTCAGCCCACAATATCCATAAAAATTGACAAGGAACATTCATTAAATCATAAGCTTGACAATAGCATAAAATGGTTACACATCCATTGTTATCCATTTTCAACCCATTCAATCCTCACTAGAAAACCATTAAGTGTTCATCATATTGGAACTAAATTAGGCATATACGTGTAGATGAGTGTGATTCCAATAGTCATTTTAACTACAATTGATAATATTCATTATCATACAAGAATCCTTAATTCCTTTTTATTCACAAGTCAACACAAGTAGTAATTCTCCTAACACCTACAATCCAACCATTACTTCTTTCTTACAAAATAGATAGATCCGGTGACTATGCACACCATATCTAATCATGGATTAGATATGTGAACTTATCCTAAAAATCATAGGAGAAATAAAAAGATTAATTTCCTACAATCATTAGTAATACACCCAAGATATACATGAGTTCTTAGGCAAATCTATGGATCCGGAGATGGATATTAACATATCTAATTCTTAATCTTATAAGAGTACAAAACACATAGAGATTAGAAGGTGAGATAGAGACTCTAGGCCCAAATTAAAAAACTTACTAAGTGTACAAGCTTACAAGAGCAATCCTTGCACAAGAATCCCAATCTCCTTCAAGTTTGGAGCTCCTCTTCAATGGAGGTCTTCCTTTCCTTTCTCTCCTTCTCTCTAGGTTAGGGAGTCTTTTGAGGGAGGCTAATGAGCCTTAGGTCTCCCAAATCATACATATACACTAGGTTAGACGTTTTTAGGGTAGTTAGACCATTAAGCCCTCAACAAAATTAAGCTTTTGCATCCAAATCAAGCAACAGACTGTCGCGCCGTCCGGACTGCCAGGTCCCCCGTCCGGACGAGGACCAGCTTTGGTCCGGACGAGACCCACCCCCGTCCCGACGAGCCCAAACCCAGCACAACCCCAACTCTCTACCCTCTCGTCCGGTTCCCCATCCGGACGGCCCCACCCTCGTCTGGACGAGCCACTCCCTTGGTCCGGACGAGCCTGACTGGTGCACTCCTGATGCTTCACTGATCCCTCGTCCGGACGACCCCAGTCCTGGTCTGGATGGGAAAGTCCATTTTGTACTCCAAACTCCCCCAAACTCTATTCCAACTCTTCAACTCAACTCCTAACACTTCCTCAAACATTCTTGCACACAATTTGCATTCTCCAACCATCTTACAACCCACCTACGACTATCACCACTTAATTTTTGAGGTCTCGAGGATTATCGTTCATGAAATTATTCAAGTTAGTCTAACTTAACTTCTCAACTTGAACCACAATCATCCCCTCTAAACTTGCCCAATGTTATGCTTTTTTTTTCAATATTGAGACCCCGAGTCGAACCCAAATATTATTAATGATTATAAATTCATTTATACTAAGGATAAAAGGATTTAACAATGACATGGGTATTACACCTAATCTACTTATATTAATCAACCAACAAACAATAACACAAAAAGGACTCGGGTGTTGATAGGTGATCAATTCGTGATCATAGGACCAATTCGTGGTCACATATGTGCATAGGTTAGTTCTTAAATTCGGTGAGACTACCTAGATCAATTCGTGATCTTCGGACCAATTCGTGGTCATTCGAGTATGAGGTTGGTTCTTGAATTCGTTGAGACAACCTGAATTAATTCGTGATTCACTCAGGAGCTAATCAACCCTTGAATTCGTCAAGGCGACTATAAATTGATGAACAACTTGAGGGTTTTCTTGTGATCCAAAACTAGCCCAAGGTTGCCTGTAGGACCGACTCTGGAATTCATTCAGGAGGTCTCGAATCCCTTATGGCCCTTTTTTTTAAAATGTTCCGAGCCGGGAGTTGAACCAACTAAAGTTCAAGATAATAAATCTACCATTTGTAATACCTATATATATGTCTATATATAAAGGAAGTGAGAGTACCCCTTGGGGAGGGTTGAACGTGGACTTGTGGATCTTATTGTGGGTGGTATTTGCCAACTCGTGGCTTTAGAAAATGAATGAGACTTAGCCAATTCGTGGCTTTGGATGGCTTGAGGCTTGGAGCCAAGTCGTGGCATGTGTACACATTGTGGTTAGGCCAATGTGTGTGGCATTGGTATGCTTGATTTGAGACTAAGTTGGGAGCAAAACTACTAGTTGGTAATAGACTATCGTAGAGAGTATTGGTTGGCCTTGTAGAGGCAACATTCGGTTGTGTGGTAGTGGAATCCTTTGGATAAGTACCTTGTAATACTTATGTGTGATGAGGTAGGATTATAATCGTGGAGTGACCTTGTGTAGTGGTTTTGGTACTTGGTGGTGACTTCTTTCCAGTTGAGGTTTGGTTGTTCAAATTGAAGGTTTTGGCTTTCTACTGTGATAGTTGGATAGAGCCGAAGGTTAGAGGTTTCTCTATAGACGCGAGTATGCGTATGACTAGTATGGTGTGGTTATGTAAACTTGAGATCGGACTTGATGACTTTGGGTGAGAGTAAAGGGAAACATGTTTGGGATTGCATTGTAGGACTCAACCCACCTTGCACATAATCACCATATTTTCATATATATAGTTGATAGTCGCATATTTACTGGGTCTTTATGACTCAACCTTCTTTTTATAGTTCTTTGCACGTTCGCATGATTGGTTTTCTTGTAGAGGGGTTGGCTTAGGCTTGCCTTACTTTCTTTGGTGAGAAGCATTCTTGGGTACTTCATTTTCATGCTAATGTTTGGTTCCCCTCTTTTCCCCCTTGTAGCCCATGGGCATCCCTTTTATCTTAAATGGTTGCAATATTTCAAATACAAGCAAGTTCTTATGTCAAGTGAATGTTGTATCTAAATCTCAAGTAAGTTCCATTTGAAAAAGGGTTGTTAATGTTCTACTTCCACATGTTTTGGATAAGGGATTGTAAAGAGATATGTTTGTACTTCTTTTCTTTCACAGCCCCTTTGTTGTTGAATGGTTTATGCAAAGGTATTTATGCATTTATTTTATTCAAAAAATGGTTTGAAAATCTGGGGCGTGACAGAAATCTTGGGTAGACAAGATCATAGTTGTATGAAAAACCTTTGGGGTGATAACAAAAATTCGAATAAATGGCTATGAGGAGATGGTAGATTAGAACTATGTTTGTTTTAGTTCGAGTTGGGAATAGTAATTGAAGAATTGGGTTGATCCTATTATGGTCGTCATGAATGGATAAAGCTATAGTCGATTGGCATTTTAAGAGCAAGTGGGTAAATGCATTGTGATATTAAGTCATTGAGTATCAATTAATTTTACGTTGCTATTGTAGTTATGAGGAAACTTAGTGTTGATGATGAGAAATGATATTGATAATGATGTTGGGAATTGAAAAGTATTGTCCGGTTATGTGAATCAATTATGAGGTAAGAATAGGAATGAGATGAATGTAGTGACCAGTTGAGGTGAGATTTTGAGAAGTGGAAAATTGTCTAATTTTTGAAAAGTGTAACGTTGTGTTAGAAAGTGGAGTGTTATGAAATAAAATAGTGATAGATTTTTAGGTGTGCATGTCTTTGAACATTGTGGTGATCCCTTTTTAAGGTATGGTATACATAAATATCTAAGGTGATCTAATTTTGAGGGCGAAATTTTCTAAGTGGGGGAGAGTTGTAATACCTGTATCTTTATTTAATTATTTCATTAGATTTAATTATTTTTATTGGAAAAATAATAAAGGAAAAGAAATAAGAAGGCTAAGGGTGTAAATGAATTAATGAAAATTTTATATTTAATTAAAAATATCTCTTAATAAGTATATATATAATAAGAGTGAGGGATGAATTGCAAGGGTTAATACCCTTTTTAATGAAGGGTAAAAGAGTCTTTAGGTGTATGACCTGATTATGGGAGTATAAGAGAGGGTTTTCTCTCATTAGGGTTCATAATTTTCACTTGGTGGCTACTTAGAGGTGATTAGGGAGAGAGCTCTAGAGAAGTTGCAAAGATCCAAGCCTAGATCAACTTATTTCAAGAACAATCCTTCACAAGACTTGTTTCTAACATCCCAAATGTAACATCTACTGAAATAGATTTTTTAATTTCGTGTTTGGTTTAGCCCAGAATTAGTGTTCTTCACTAATCTCGATTAGGGGCTATTTTATAGATCCCCCTTTTGAAAAACATTGATTTTGATGAATTTTACTTTGTTTTTAAAGCCACAAATTGAATATGATTGAAGGGGAATACTATACTACAGCCTAGGGTGGTCAATTTCATGATTGGAGTCCCAAAAAGTCGAGTTTATATGAGTTTAATTAAGAAAATCGAGAATATGATTAAGCAGATTTTCGATCTGCTGTGCACTGCTCTAAATGGTATGCGCACCGGTATACCGGGCGGCATACCGGTCTCGTACTAGCCTTAAGGATTTTTGCCAAAACCCTTAGTTGTTGTAAACGAAAAAAATTATATTACCGGTTATTGTACCGGTTATCATACCGATTTTGGTTTGAACTGGTACCGGCTTGGTACCGGTTTTGAAAAATTTGAGGAAAATGTATTTTTGAGAAATTATCATTTTATAATAATGATAAGCATATTTTAAGATAATTTCAGTAATGACAGAGGTTAAAAGGGGGCAGTAATTAATATTTTAAAATGTATTAAATATTAAGTAGTTAAGGGTAAAATTCTTATACACTTGTAAATGTTAACAGGAGACTAGCCGGAGTCCTCTAAGACGGCTCGTCGATTCTTTGGCTACGCTTGCATACTATTGGTGAGTGTGTAGATTCCTTACTCTTATAGAATCATAGATTCACATTGTTACATGCTAGATGTCGATGCGTTGTTTGATTTCACCCTTGCTTGACGATACGTGTTTTAGTTCTTGATGTTGATAAACCTTGGGATTTGATGTAATGTAATTAATCGTTTCCTTGATGGCTGAAAATACATGTTTTAGACTTGTGATAGTTGATATTCAATTGAGATAATTTCGCATGCTTTACTTGAGTTAAAAAGTATGATTGATCAAATATATGGATGGTGATACGTGTTAGCATGCTTTAGTTGTTGTTGGTATAACTATGGATGCATGAATACATGATATCTGAATTGGATATGATTAGATTTATGATAATCACTGCTTAATTGATGTATATTCATATGCTTCGTACTCAGTTCCAATGATATGGATGTATTACCTATCGATGATGAAAATATGCAAGCATAGTATTATTTTTATGCTTCTCGATGATGAAAGATGTGATGGTTGATGATGTTAGCATACAATAAGAATATTTTCATGATGATGTCGAATGATGATAACAAGATGTGGTGCATGCATACATTATCATGCAATTGCACACCAATGTTGGCTAGTGGAGCGGGATGTCCTCTATAGCCTTGTTTGATGATAACGATGATGGTTAGTGGAGCGGGATGTCCTCCATAGTCTTAATAATGATGATTGACGATGTTGGCTAGTGGAGCGGGATGTCCTCCATAGTCTTAATGATGATTGACGATGTTGGCTAGTGGAGCGGGATGTCCTCCATAGCTTTGATGTTGATGATGGAAGCTTTCTAAAATATTAAAAAGACGCATATCATAACATTCACGTGTCTTAGTACATTTACTTTACTATTGAGGACTACTTGAGGGGAGAGGCACAACCCCTTCATTACTTCCTGTTGTGGACTACATGTGGAGAGAGGCACAACCACTTCGTTTCTCTTTTATTGTTGTAATATGTTGATCTCTTTTCTATATGGTTTGTGAATCTGACACTCCTAGATATTGTTGCCTTTTTTGTGATGTGGTATTTTATCCAGGTAAGGAGACTTAGCGGTTCATTGCCAGTTATTCAGGACTCTTTTTAGTGGGAGTCATATTCTCAGTTGCAGTTCTTAGTACTTCTTTTCCTCTGCCAGTTGTAGGGTGAGGATTGAGACACTCTTTGATATTCAGACTATAAGTTTCTCTTGCAGTAGATTAGTACTATTGGGGACCTTGTTCTGGGTCATTGTTTTTATGTTAGACTGTCACGCTTGGTACCGTTTGTGGTTGGAGTTTTAATATTACTATCCGTTTATTCCGCTGCATAATTTTTATTAAAAAGAAAGAAAAAAATTTATGGTGTTTTGAAAAATAAGAACAAGTAGCCTTTGTTAGTAATTAATGTGTCGCGATTCGTAGCCGGATTATAAATTTTTCTATTAATCTGGGATGGGTTGTGACACATGGCAATATATCTTTGCCAAACAAACAAATAACAACACTCAAAACAAACCATAATACTTAAAAATTTCTATACCCAACCTATAAGAAATACCCAAACTCATTTGCCTCAAACAAGGACATACTAATGCCATGTAAAGTTAAAATGCATACAAACACTAACACATGACTCCATGAAATGCACATGAAGAACCCATTGAAACTAAGTGTCTCCCCAAAGGTTCCAAGGTATTCGAACCTGGCTCTGATACTAATTATAACAGCTTGGATTTTTAAACCATTTTTTTTATTTTGCCAAGAATTTAAAATACGATTTCCTTCAAAACATTAGTCAGAACCACACCACTAGGGGCATGAATGATCACACAGGTAAATCAATTTGTAACATCCCTCACTAATAAACCATAAAAAATGTAGAATAAAAATTTTCTTTTATTGAACTACAAAATAAACCCAAGTAATATTTCTTTCTATAAATCTATGCTATTACCAGCACTATTATTTTAGTACCAACACAAGATGAACTAACCATGACCCTATAAGTCCAAATCCCACAACATCTCTAATATAAGTTCATTACATCACTTCCCAAATGTTACTACATAAACTAATAAATAAGATAAGTGAACATGCTTCTAAACCAAAGCCTCTTCTTCTACTTGCCACCAAATTCCAAGCCTTGTAGTGGACCGCTACTCATCATAACCTGCTTTCCAAGTATTCAAAAAAATACAAGGAAAATAGGTAAGCATATGCAAATTTCTTTAAAAACATCAAGTAAATGAAAGATGCATCTCATGCAAATGACTTAACCAAGTCATGAAACAAGTAACTTTCTAAAAACACGGACTCGCAAGTCCCATTTTTTCCAAAACCTTGCATCATATGCATTTCTCATATATATATATATATATATATATATATATATCTTGGATCCACAGTC
>NMUG010000677.1:0-20892 GCA_002855965.1 Monotropa hypopitys | reverse complement strand
TACCCACTTAGAAACATAGTCTATGGCCAAAAGAATGTAAAGATAGCCAAAAGATGGGGGAATAGGGCCCATAAAGTCCATGCCCCAATAATCAAAGATCTTTATCACAAGGATAGGATTCAATGGCATCATATTCCTACGAGTCACTCCCACCAACGTTTGGCAATTCTCATAATGCTTGTATACCTAGAAAGAGTCCTTGAACAATGTAGGCCAATAAAATCCACTTTGCAAAATCTTTGCAGCAGTTTTCCTTGTCGAAAAGTGGCCTCCATATGCTCCATCATGGCAAAATGATAAAATGCTAGGAATTTTATCATGGGACACGCATCTCCTAACTAATTGGTCCGGGCAATACCTGAAGAGAAAGGGATCATCATAGAAAAATTCCTTAATTCCCTTAAAATTTTCCTTCTCTCTTGTGCAGTCCAACTTTTAGGAATTTGCCCTGTAACCAAATAGTTAGTGATGTCGGCATACCAAGGAAGAGTAGACATCGCATAGAGTTTCTCATTGGGAAAAGAATCAACAATCGGGGTGATTTTCGACTCTTTAAAAGTCAACTGAGAAATATGATTGGCCACCACATTCTCCACTCCTTTTTTTATTCTTAATGATTATGTCAAACTCTTGGAGTAGGAGAATCCACCGAATTAATCTAGGTTTGGCATCTTGTTTGGTAAACAAGTATTTCAATGCTGCATGGTCTATGAAAATGACAATCGGTGACCCAATAAGGTAAGATCTAAACGTATGAAGGGAAAATACAACAACGAGTAATTCCTTTTCAGTGGTCGTATAGTTCATTTGGGCCTCATTCAACATCTTGCTCGCATAGTAAATGACACAAGGATTCTTATTGTGTCTTTGCCCCAAAATAGTCTCAATTGCAAAGTCGTTCGCGTCACACATTAGTTCAAACAGGAGGTTCCAATCGGGGGACTGCATGATAGGTGGGAAAGTAAGCATACTCTTGAAAGTAGAGAACGCTTCTTCACAATGAGAATCCCACACGAAAAGAACATCCTTGGCCAAGAGATTACATAAGGGTTTATATATTGCACTAAATCCCTGGATGAATCTTTTATAAAATCCAGCATGACCGAGAAACGACCGAATATCCTTCACATATTTGGGAATTGGTAGATTAGAGATGAGACTAATTTTCGCTTGGTCTACCTCAATTCCCTTTTCTGACACGATGTGACCCAAAACAATACTGGAAGTGACCATGAAATGTCACTTCTCCCAATTTAAGATCAACTTCTTACTCTCATGCCTCACTAAGACTTGCTCGAGGTGACTCAAGCAATCATCGAAAGTATTACCAAAAAATGAGAAATCATCCATGAAAATCTCTACAACCTTCTCAAACATGTCGCTAAAGATGCCCATCATATATCTTTGGAAGGTACCAGGAGCATTATATAAGCCAAACGACATTCATCTATAGGCAAAAGTACCAAATGGACATGTGAAAGTCGTATTTTCCTGGTCCTCCAAGGCAATCTCAATTTGGTTGTACCCTAAATATACATCTAAGAAATAATAGTATGCATGACCTACCACTCTCTCAAGTAATTGGTCAATGAAGGGCAACGGGAAGTGGTCTTTTCTCGTGGATGAGTTGAGCTTTCGATAGTCTATGCACACTCTTCACCCGGTAATGGCCGGAGTGGGGATCAACTCATTTTTTCATTTGTCACCACTGTGATTCCCGATTTATTTGGAACAACTTGGACGGGGCTTACCCATTTGCTATCCGCAATAGGGTAAATGATTCCCACGTCCAACAAATTAAGCACTTCATTCCTCACAACATCTTTCATGTGAGGATTCAAACGGCGTTGTGGTTGCCGTGAGGGGTTTACATTTTCCTTTAAGTGAATTCGGTGTGTTCATAAAGAAGGGTCAATGTCATGGATATCCACAAGCATCCATCCAATAGCACCCTTGTGCAAAGTTAGGACTTCCATCAACTTTCTCTCCTCCTCCACTTCAAGAGTTGAAGAAATTACTACCGGATAGGTTTTATTCATTCCAAGAAAGACATATTTCAACGATGATGGTAATTGCTTCAGCTGAAAAGTGGGCTGCGCATCACTCTCCTCCAATTTTCAGTTCACTCTCCCCTTCAATCTCCTCCAATTTCCCCAAATATCTTACATACTCCAACTCCTCGGGGGAAGGTACATGCCCCTCAACCCCGGCATTCACCAAACATGACTCAAGTGGGTCATTGACAAGATTGCTCTTGTAACAACCCAAAGTCTAAACCATATCAATCTCATGGACTTCCTCATCGTCCCCCGATTTTCTACACACATTGAAAATGTTCAACTACATAGTCATATTCCCAAATGTAAGGTGCATTAGGTCATTCCTACAATTGATTTGAGCATTTGCAGTAGCAAGGAATGGCCTTCCCAATATGACCAGAATTTGGGCAGTCGTGTTGGCCACCGGTTGTGTGTCAAGAACAATGAAGTCAACGGGAAAATAAAACTTCTCGATTTGGACAATTACATCTACTATCATCCCCCTTGGTACTTTTACACTTCTATCCGCAAGTTTAAGAGTGATGGTTGTAGGTTGCAATTCTCCTAATACGAGTTGCTCATAAACCGAGTATGGAAAAAGATTCACGCTCGCTCCTAAATCAAGCAAGGCTCTTTAAAGTTTGAACTCCCCTATCACATTTGAGATCGTAGGACAACCGGGGTCCTTGTATTTTGGGGGGTGTCCGCTTTCAAGATTGAGCTCACTTGTTCTATTAAAAAGGCCCTTTTTTACACATTCATTTTCCGTTTTACCGTGCACAAGTACATTAAAACATTGGCATAAGAAGGAACTTGTTTGATTGCATCGAGTAACGGATTATTCACTTTGACTTGTTTAAAGAGTTTCAAAATTTCAGGTTGGTAAGTTGGATTAGGCCTAAGCCTTTGAGGAAAAGGAGCACGAAATGGACAAATTCTGCTTTTTTCTAATCTGGTTCCCTCGTTGACATTTTCTCAACCACAACTTCCTTGCCTTTTTCTTCTTTTGTTAACTTGTTCTCTCCTCACCTTCTTTTTGATTTCCCACTCGATTGTCCACTATTTTTCCGCTTCGTACTGTGGTGACATCTTTGATTTCACCCACACTATTATCCTCAAGTGGTGTGCTTTCAGCAGAATTTTGCCCCTTCACATTATGTTGGGGCTGAGCGGGAAACTTGCCCTTCTCTTGCTGCAAAATACCAATGGCCGTGTTCATTTATGTGATTTGGGCCTTCAACTCCCCCATATTTTGCCGTGTACTTTGCATGAATTGATTGGTATTTTGTATGAAGAGAGCCATTTGATCTTCTAAGGTGCGCTTGTTTGGTGGAATGTAGGTGGATTGTGGTACATTTCCATGGTGATTTTGGTATCCAAACCCCGATGATTGATTAGGAACTTGTCCTTGAATATTTTGGGGTGGATAAGAGTGATTTGGCATATATTGTCCTTGTAATTGGTGTTGATTTTGTGATGGTGGGTGATGTTGGTTCACATTGGCTTCACCTTTCCAACTAAAGTTCGGATGATTCCTCCATTCGGGATTGTAAGTCTCCGAATAGGGGGAATTAAACGGTTTCTGCTGTTGTGTTGGTTGGTTTTGCCCAATTGCACTCACTACATGTTTTTCATTAAGCATATCTTTGAAAGGAGGGATTGGGGGAAATCATGTATGCTATGGTCTTGATTCTCACAGATTGTGCAAGAGGATTCTGCCTTAGGTTGGGCAGTCACCTCATGAACCTTTCTCACTTTCAACTATTCAATTTTCCAGGATAGTTGAGTGATCCTCGCTTGAAGATCCTCATTGTTTGTCAATTGATATTATGAATCCTCCCGTTGGTTGATTGTTCCTTGTCCTATCATTAGAATGAGAGGCATCCTATGATTGGGCATTTTCAAAGATGTGTTCGAAATATTCAAGAGCTTCATCAGGATCCTTACTCAAAAAATCCCCATTACACATCATTTCAATGAATTGTCTCGTTTTAAGAGACGTTCCCTCGTAAAATAAGCTCACAAGTTGCCATGGTTCATAACCATGATGGGGAATAGAGCTTAGCAATTCCTTGTACCTTTCCCAATACTGATAGAACATTTCGTTGGGTTTTTCCGAAAATTTTGGATTTGTTTTATCAAATAGATCGTTCTATGTGCGAGAAAGAACTTTTTAAAAAATTCCTTAAGAAACTGCCTTCAACTTGTTATAGACCTTGGTCTCAAAGAATTGAGTCAAGTCTTTGCTTTGTCTTTCAAGGAGAATGGGAAAAGTTTGATGTAAGCGAAATCCTCATGTTGAATATGTTCCAACATTGTCCATATAATTTCCTCAAATTCTTTGACATAGAGATATGTATTTCATTCTACATGCCGTGGAAATATGGGAGGTGTTGTAACAAACCTGGCCGAACAACGAACTCTCTAGCAACAACAGGAAGAATAATGCATAAGGGGGTAGATGACCATGAAGGACTGAGATAATCTCTCATGGTTCTTATTTGAAAGTTCTCATGATTAATCAGGGTTTCTTCTTCCACAAATTGATCAACTCTTTGTTGTTGTTCATTGATTCCAGCCCTCCCATTATTATTCAACTGAAAATTTGGAAGATTGGGAGGAATTTGATTATCATTTGGGAATTCTATTTGTTGCTCGTCAAATTGCTAACCAGTATTAGGATTAAAAATCAGAGGATCAGAATTTCTCCATACAAGCCTATCCCCCGGATGCCAACAACAATTTACGTTACGTCCTATTCCTACAACAGAAATAACACCAATGATGGCCACCAGAATTGAATTGCAAGATTAGGAGAGAGTGGTACCTCAAAGCACAACCAAAGAAGTAGTTACAACTTATTTTTTTTTAGCAGTAGCTTTTATTCTCGGTAGTGAAATTTTTCACTCCCGGTAGCAAATGTTTTTTCTCACCTTTAAGCCTTCAGTTTAGCATGTACTCCCAGTAGAGAATGCTTTTACTCCCGTGAGTAATTGCTTTTGCTCGCTTGGGTGCTTTTAGTTTAGCTTGTAGTCCCGGTAATGAGTAACTTTACTCTCGGTAATACAAACAATTTTTTCATGTATGCGTTTGCTCTTGCCTTGCTTCCCGGTAGTCAAGTTCTTTCCTCCCGGTAGCAATTGCTACTGTCCTTGCACCGAGATAAGTTATAGCACCTGAATTCTGTATTCCCGGTAGTAATTGACTTTACTCCTGGTGATACAGTGATACCTGAACTAAAGAATGCTATGGTCTGTTTAATTTTTTTTTTTGGATATTTTCTGGTTTTCTAGATTTTTTCTTGGATTTTCCGCAATAGTTAAACAAAATGAAGGAACTAATCAAAATTAGAATTAACGAACGCCAAGGTTCTGTGGCAACGACGCCAAAAATACTTGATCTATAGAAGTGATTGTTTTATTTTGTTAATTCCGTTTTTATTGCAATAGATGAATTTCTATCAGTGGAGTTAAAACGGAGGGAAAACCACCCAAGCATAGACGATTAAATCTTAGAAATTAAGTAGTCAGTCAAGCATAATAAATCTGGTGAATCCAGGTCATTTCCATAGGGAATCTGGGTTGTTAAAAGTCTAATTTACGGAAGCACTTAGGTAGGAAAATGGGTTCAATCCAGTGAAATTTTGTTCTCAGTTCCGCAAGAGCATAGATCAAGGGATGAATGAAACTGCAGAAAATTAACGGTTAATTAAAAGTTGAGAATGAAGGATCTAATCCGCAGAACCTAATGTAATTACAAGCACACATCTCTACCCTCTCTCGGATTACAATCACCAATCAAAAGGGGAAGGTAAGAATGGAGCAGGAGTAAGCAACCCAACTGAGAATTGAACCTCAATTAAGCATTATGAGTGGAAATTTGTGATTGCCAACTCAATATCAAATCTGAGATAGTCCTCTAGTTGAATTCAAGCTCTTACTACCAACTTACCTTCCGGAGTTTAAAATCAACCGAATTAAGAGATAGAGATAGAGTTATGATACGACAATTCACATCAGGCCCCTTGAATCAGATCCTTGCACAAATTAGCTACCCATACGATCCAATTCAACCAATGTATAAACCAAAGAAATTCTACAATCCATACAGTATTAATAGAATCCTACAGTAATTCATCTTAATAACCGATTAGCAGTTAGGAATTATATTTGAAAACGTAAAGTAAACTTTTAATCAAAATGATTACTACTGTAATTCTTCAGGAATTAGGAAAATCAACTGCAGAAATTTGAGAACCCAGCAATGGAGAAAAATATCTTCTAACTACTTTCTCTATCTATCTAAAAGAATATCCCTAACTGAAAAAGTAAAAGTTGATAAAAATATGTGCTCCTTTCCAAACGAAATATTTTTCTATTTATACTTCTTCTCCTGCCAACAGGGCTTCCTTGGCCAGAATTCCACGTTTCCCCAAATCTATACCAAAATAACAGCGTTTCCCCTATTGAAGGGACGCTTCAGTTTACTCCATTCCCGTGAATAAATAAATTCTCTCCCGGGAATACTTGCCACTGCTTCTTCTTCCATGGTTCTCATTCCCATTTACTCCCGGTAATAGATTCCTGGTCTCCCGGGAGTAGAACTCTTTATTGGCATTATCCTCTTGTTTCTTTCCTCTTCTCCCGGTAGTGAGTTCTTGTACTCCGGGGAGTAAATGCTTCTGATCCGCTTCTTCTCTTTGGACTCCAACATATTGCTTCCTCAATCACTTCCACTTGTATTCTTAATTCCTCTTCCCACAAGTCACTTTTGCATGTAATTAATTAAGTTTGACAGATAAGCAAGAAAATCACAAGCAATCATAAATCTCATACTAAATCCAAGTTTCAAGCAAGAATTTTAATCAATAAGTGCAGAAAAGGAGTCTTGCAATTGGCACTTTTGGATGCCAATCAATATCCTAATCTATATCCATAGTCGACAAGAACATCACCAACACTTGAGAGAGGTCTTGGTATTGTTAAGAGACAACATCCTTCACGTGAACTTGAATAAGTACAGTTTCTTGACCAACAACCTAATGTTCTTAGGCTTTGTAGTCAGCGCGGATGGATTGACTGTTGATCAAGAGAAGATCCGAGCTATTAAAGAGTGGCCAAAACCCACATCCGCACAAAATGTGAATAGTTTCCATGGCTTATCTACCTTCTACAGAAGATTCATCAAGGACTTCAGTACCATTGCAGTGCCAATGACAGAATGTCTAAAGAAAAAGCAGTTTGACTGGACTAGTGAAGCTGAGCAGAGCTTTGTCGGGCTCAAGGAGAAATTATCCTCATCACCGATTTTAGCTTTGCTAGATTTTGATAAGTTGTTCAAAGTTTATATGGATGCCAACTATATTGGAGTGGGAGCTGTTCTATCCCAGGAAGGCCGACCAGTGGCTTACTATAGTGAGAAGTTGAGCGAGGCAAGGAAGAATTGGACTGCTTATGAGCTAGAGCTCTATGCAGTTATCCAAACTCTGAGAATTTAAGAGCATTACCTTATTCATTAGAAGTTTGTGCTCCATACTGACAACAAGGATTTGAAATTCCTGAACAGCTCAGCAACCATTAATAAGAAACACGCTAGATGGATTGCCCGTGTCCAAGCTTTCAAGTTTGTTCTAAAGCACACCGAGGGAACCTCTAACCAAGATGTTGATGCACTGAGCTAAAGAGCATCCCTTCTTGCTGTTGCCTGCACGGAGCTGGTGGGGTTTGACTTCCTCAAGGAGTTGTACGAGGAGGATGAAGACTTCCAGGACTTGTGGTCCCAATGTCAACTTAGCAAGACCAGATTAAATGGCTTTCTTATCCACGAAGGGTATTTATTCAAAGGAAATCAGTTGTGCATCCCCAAATCCTCATTGCGAGAGTTGCTAGGTAAGGAGAATCATTGCGGCGAACTTGGGGAACACGTGGGTCGTTATAAGACTATCCAGCAGGTAGAGGATAGATATCATTGGCCTTAGCTCAAGCGAGATGTTGGTAGATTTATTCATAGTTGTTATGTCTGCCAAATGGCTAAAGGTTAGACACAGAACACTGGGCTCTACACTCCATTGCCTGTTCCAGAAGCACAATGGAAAGATCTGTCAATGGATTTTGTGCTCAGTTGCCCATAACACAAAGAGCCGCAGACTCAATCATGGTGGTGGTTATATATTTTCCAAGATGGCACACTTCGTAGCATGCGGGAAGACTTATGATGCCTCGAACATTGCCAATCTCTCTTCAGGGAGATCGTTCGTCTGTACAGGGTGCCCACGATGATCACTTCGGACAGGGACAACAAATTCCTTAGCCATTTCTGGAGGACATTATGGGCCAAGTTTAAAACCAGCCTCCAATTTAGCAGCACTTGCCATCCACAGACAGACGGCCAGACAGAGGTCGTCAACCGCACACTCGGCAATATGCTACATTGCCTAGCTAGAGACAAGCCCAGGCAGTGGGACCTCCAGTTGCCCCAAGCGGAGTTCACGTTCATTAACACTGTCAATAGATCCACGGGCCACACTCCCTTCCAGGTTGTGTATCGTCATGTTCCTACCCACACTCTGGATCTTATTCCTTTACCTTCTCAGCCAGGAACCAGCCAAGATGCCGAGCACAGAGCGACGGTCCGCACACTCGTTGATACCAAAGCTAGATTGGAAGAATCCAATGCCAAGTATAAGTCCTAGGCCGACAAGCGTAAGAGAAGGAAGACATTCAAGGAGGTAGACCTGGTTATGGTTCATCTACGCAAAGACAGATTCCTATTAGGTATGTACGGCAAGTTGTAGATGAGAAGAGTTGGTCCTTGTAAAGTTCTCAGCAAAATCAATGACAATGCATACAAGGTGGATTTACCTGGTGACTTGTATATTTCTAACACCTTTAACGTAGGGGATCTAGTTGATTACCACCCTCTAGAGCACGTAGAAAACTCTAGGATGAGTTCGTCTTTAGTGGAGAAGACTGATGTAGGACAGCGTCTGCTCTATAGCCACACAACCGAGCTCAGTTCAAGGACAGACCCCAATCGGACTCCAAACCACAACTTCAAGACCCTTCATTTAGCCGTGCAGCTCATTCCAGCAGTCACAACCGAGCTGCCTACTAAATCACCTGTTGTCGAGCTTCCAGTCTACTCACCTGTATCTGAACTGCCAACCTTGTCGCATTGCTCACAGAACACTCAGCCCAGCGCAACTAGCCCAGTCCATACCAACTCAGCCCATGCACTCATGCCAACATGGCCTCAACAGCTGCACCTCAGCCCAACCACCTTCCCGAACAAGACCACTAGGGACCACCAGGTGTTCTCTGACAATTCAGTTATTACTTTTTCAAATTCTATTAGGATTGTACAATTTGTAATCATTGGATAGGGTTAATTTTTATTTTCACCCTCATTCCTTTTGGGGTTTTTTCGTGTATTATTTCAAGGCTATTTAAGCCTTACAATGTAACCATTTCAAGAACTTTTGAAAAATATTAAAAATCCCATTTTCGGACCAGAGCTTTATCTCTCTCGTTCTTCAGGTGGACTCCTGAACTTGCTGGTGGATTCCAGTGCTGTTAGGTGGATTCCTAACCCCTCTACCGGATTACGATGTTAATCCGTCCGTTCAAGGTTCTACAGTGTTAGACCCTCAACGATTTTGCTTTCAGAATCTTCCACCCACCTCACTTCCCCATCACGTTCTATATCATATATTGTGAAAACAGGATTACATAATGGATCCACCTCGAGCTGCCGCATCTAGTGAAAAAGGAGAAGCTGAGGTTAATCAGCCACAGCCACAGGGATAGTCATAGGTTCAGGGGGATATTGACCGATTTATGGCGGCTATGGTCACTTATATGGAGATTCAGGCTACAGATAGGGTTAGAGAGACAGGATCCAGATCCACTTTGATATAGCGCTTCAGACGGTTATATTTTGAGGAGTTCAAGGGGACTATAGATACTAGATGGGCTCAGAATTGGTTAAGAGGGATGGAAAGAGTTTTTGAAGTCATGGAAGTCACTGATGAACAAAAGGTGAGATTGGTGTCCTTTAGCTTAAAGAGTGTGGCATTATCATGGTGGGAATCTTTTCATCGCCAGCGAACTGCACCTATAGCACGGGTTGATGAGGGACAGAGGCTGGCCAAGCTGACAGAGGAAAAAGACTCAGCCCATGCTAACCAATAGAGGTGTCAACTACCAAGCATTAGACGAAAAGACTTGTTCATGCTAGATAGAGAGCTCCAGGGACCTTCCCCTCCGGTCCTCATCCGATAAACGCCGAACTACTAACCTCCCTTCGACCAGCCAGCACCCTGCTACACTACCCCTCCCCGAGATTCCACTCTCCCGAGCAGCCACTTATTTGAGCAACCACTCTGTCGAGGAGCCACTCTGCCAAACAATAGTACTCGCCCGAGCTACCACTCTGCCGAGCTGCCTCTCTTCCTATCAGCCAAGAAGCCACTCAGACGAGATGCCCCTTTTGACAAGCGTCTCCTCAGCTGAGCTACTCACAAAGCCTTCAGCCCAGCTCATCCAGTCTAGCCCAGTTTTCTCTGCAGTACGGCCCCAACAGCTGCACACCAGCTCGGTCTCATGCGCGCACTCCTAGTTGAACAATATGACAAAGACCCTGCACATTCTCTGACAAGTTTGTTATAACTTTTCAGAATTCCGTTAGGATAGCACATTTTTTAATCATTAGTTAGGGTTATTTTCGTATTTTCCCTCATTTTTTAGGGTTCCATGTAACCCGTTGGAGGCTATTTAAGCCTTACAATGTACAATCTATAGATAGAGAACTTTATATATACAAAATTTTATGCATTTGTGACTGAGTTTCGTCTCTTTCACTTGAAGGTGGACTCCTTCATTCTCAGATGGATTTCTGAATTGCAAGTGGATTCCTTGCACCTCTACCGAGACACAGCGTTGTCTCATTTTCCCCCAGATTTGTGGCTCTACATTGCTAGGACGTCCACCTCTAACGGATTTAATTAAAAATCCTTCCACCTTAACATCGAAATCATCTCACCTAAACTGTCCATTACCTCTCCGTTATCATTCCACTGCATAATACAAGTTAGGACATACTCTGTCCTACATCAGTTGGTATCAGAGCTTACCTCCAATGGGCAGTGTCCCGGAGGAGAGATCCGCAACCCTAGGCAACATGAGGAGTGTTCAACAGGAGATGCGCAAACATCCGCAATCTTGTTGAATGCCTCACCAGTGAATTTGTTCGTGTTTAGGCCCCTCAACAGCAAGACCAGGTTTTCCCTGATCCTGTGGGTCAGAATGGTGCATACACTGGAGTTTCAACAATGGCTCATCCTCAATGCTCTCTGCCGAAAGTCTTCATCGACCTGGACAGTGATGTGGAGGAACGACATAGAAGACAACATTGGCCAAGTGCAAACATATATTATAGACTGAAGGTGGGGCTATCCTCCTTCAATGGTCAACAAGGCATCCAAGGTTTCCTCAAATGGATTTCGGAGGTAGAACATTTCTTTCAGTCTGTGCACATTGAGGAAGATCGGAAAGCCAGGTTGGTGGCAGACCGACTAACTAGCAATGCTTCAGATTGGTGGGACCAATTATAAGTGTCAAGGGCGCGATAGTACAAGGGTCCTATCCATTCTTGGCCAAAGATGAAGAAGCTTCTGGAACAACAGTACTTGCCTTCCGACTATAATCAACCGTTGTTCCAAAAGTATCATAATTGCCGAAGAATTGGCCATACCCAACCAAGGAACCAAAGGGCAAATGGTTTAGCCCTTGGGGACGTTATGTCGGCTTGCAATCAGATATGCTTGGGAAATTTCAACCCCAACCTTCATAAAATGGCCCATTTAAACTCTTACTATCCAACTAGTCCACCACCCAACGATCCCGACACCCCAACCACCCAGTTAGCACTCGTAGAGGAGCTAGGCATCATCAGGATGGCCGAAGTACACATCAAGGAATTTGTCGAGCAGCCATCACTGCCCAGACGGTTGCTCTACCAAACAACCCTCATTGCCCAGATAGCCGCCTTGCTGAGAAGTTATCATTTCCCGGACAATCGCTCTACCGAGCAGCCATCATTGCCCGTGAGTGTCAGTTCACCTGGGGATGAGCTACTACACAAAGAAGTAGCTCAACCTAGATTGTCGAGCAAAAGAAGCAGATATCAAGTATTTCCCGAGCACACAGTCTGCTGAGCTTCCGCACAAGCTAACCCCTTGCCATATAGCCATTCTGCCGAGCAACTGGCCGCACATCCAATCCGCTAAGCTGCCAGCCCCTTACATGCATCCAACCCCGTGAGCATAGCTCCATTGTTCCCCGCCAACGAAATAATGCCAAAGGAACCACACAAACTAGAGAAGATAAGCCTATCCCTATCAATGGTACAAGTCTTGGAACTTGAGAAGGAGGAGAATAAGAATATGTCTGCTGTATAAGTAAAAGACAAGAGCCAGAAGACGATTAGTGTCAAGGCCGAGCAACAACCCTTGGCAACTAAGTTCAAATTTGGTGAATGGAAGGAGTACTCTGAGTACTCTGACAGCTGAGCTACCAACCAACAAACTCAAGAATGGGCACAGATGTGTGCCACTAGAGCAGAGCTTGGAAGTTCTAATCCAAGTAACCAGGCTGATGCCGAAAAGCGAAGGAGAATGGAGGTATTTGCTGAAATAGACCTCGCCACAACACACATACGAGCAGATAAGGTCCTATTGGGATCCTACAATAAGCCTCTGGTAGAGAGAGCCAGCCCTTGCCAGGTTTTGATCACAGACAACAAGGCATATCAGAGCACACATAATGTGTGGAGTTTGGTTGAGCACTACCCACTGGAAGATCAATTTATGTGGAACTCGAGGACGAGTTCATTTCAAGTGGAGGAGTATGATGTGAACAAAGGCTGGCCAAGATGACAGAGGAAGAAGACTCAGCCCACACTGAACAGCAGAGGGGTCAACTACCAAGCATTAGACGAAAAGAATTATTCATGCTAGATAGAAAGCTCTAGGGACCTTCCCCTCCAGTCCTCATTCGACAGACACTGAACTACCAACCTCCCTTCGACTAGCCAGCACCCTGCCGCACTACCCCTCCTCGAGATTCCACTCTCCCGAGAAGCCACTCTTCTGAGCAGCCACTATGCTGAGGAGCCACTCTGCAAAACAGAAGTACTCGCCCGAGCTGCCACTCTACCGAGATGCCTTTCTGCCTCTTAGCCGAGCAACCCCTCTGCCGAGAAGCCCCTATGCCGAGCAACTACTCAAACGAGCTACCCCTTTTGCCGAGCATCTCCTCAGCTGAGCTACTAACAGGGCCTTCAGCTTAGCTCGTCCAGTCTAACCCAGCTTCTCTCCATAGTATGGCCCCAAAAGCTGCACCCCAGCTTGGCCTCATGTGCGCACTCCTGGTTGAACAATACGACAAAGACTCTGCACATTCTGTGACAAATTTGTTATAACTTTCAGAATTCTGTTAGGATAGTACATTTTGTAATCATTAGTTAGGGTTATTTTCGTATTTTTTCCTCATTCTTTTAGGGTTCCATGTAACCCCTTGGAGGCTATTTAAGCCTTACGATGTACAAACTTTAGACAGAGAACTTTATATATACTAAACTTTATACATTAGCGATCGAGCTTCATCTAATTCACTTGAAGGTGGACTCCTTCGTTCTCAGATGTATTTCTGAGTTGCAGGTGGATTCCTTACACCTCTACCGAGACACGATGTTGTCTCGTTTCCCCCCAGATTTGTGGCTTTACATTGCTAGGCCGTCCGCCTCTACCGGATTTCATTCAAAATCCATCCACCTTCACATCGGATTCAGCTCACTTGCACCGGCCATCACCTCTACAATATCATTCCGCTGTGTAATACAAGTTAGGACATACTCTGTCCTACATCAGGGTTATACTAGCAGTCAAGGGGTTGATTACTTGGGAGATATTTGTATTGGGATTCAACACTTAGTTTTGTCAGGACAGTTACAGATTTGAATAGGAAGCTGCATTCATTACGTTGAAACAAGAAAGGATGTCAGTTGTTGAGTACGAGTCCAGATTCGTTGTATTGTCTCATTATGCCATGTACTTAGTGGATATAGAGGCCAAAAGGTGTAGGAGGTTCAGGAGCAGGTTGAATCCATTAGTGGAAACAAGGTTGACTCCGTATCGAGAAACATCTTATGCAGATTTAGTCGACATAGCAAGGCATGTTGGAAAGGACGTGCAAGAGTTTCAGGAGTACTGGGAAAGCTTTAAAAAGAGTTGATTGAATGAGTCTGGTAAGTCGGGAAGCAGTGATGCAGGGACTGAGGGATCTATATCGCAATTCAGAAAAGGGCAAAAAAGTGAAGAACCAGTCAGAAGTGAAGTTAGTCAGACGAGTTCCCTGGGTTCGACAACGACAAGGTATTGCTACAGATGTGGAGCAACATATCATTTGGTATGGAACTATCCTAAAGTGTTTGGGGAGCCTAGAAAGATTCAATGTTTTGGGTGTGGAGAGTTTGGATATGCTATACCGCAATGTCTACAGAAAGATTTTCCAACGTTTGCATCTGTAGGAACAACAAGAATAGTGAATGGAAAGCAGGGTCTAAGGAGATGTTTTGCGCTTGTTCAGGAGCCACCAAGATCACCAAAGGCATCACCAGATATATTTTTACGTTACTATTTAAGTAATTTCAATACGCATAAAATGTTAGTGATCTTTAGATTGCAATTGAAGTTGGGAATATAAGAGATTTAAGTTAGAATGTGGAATACTTGAGTTGAGCATTGTTGTATACATTTGAGGTGAGAGTTAGCGATTTCAGGTTCGAAATCTTTTAAGGGGGAAGGTTGTAATTCCGTGATAAAAAATAATAAAAGTTAGAATTTGGTTATATAAATGTGTGAAGTGGAAATAAAATTAATTAAAGTGAGAGTATATAAATATTGGGTGCAAGGAATAGTGGGTGATATGTTTGTATACAATCATTCCCAATGGGTGTAGTCTTCTAAAATTGGTAGTGATACATGGAATCAAATCTTAGAGGATGTAGTTAAATTGAGAGGGTGATATCCATGGAATCATTTTTCCTTAGAGGCAAGTTCTGTTAGTTTCTTCTTAGAGGAAAAATCTGTACATTTTCTAACTCCTCCCGTAAGTGATTGTGAGAGCAAAGAGCAAAGGTGAGGGAAAGAGAAAAACTTGGGAATTCAACCTAGGAATCTTGGGTATTTATCTCATCATCAAAGAAGGTAAGTAATCTACAAGTATTCCTTGTGTACTGAAGTATTGTTTTGAGGTTTGTAGGAAAAAATTGTGTTCAAGTGTTTTTAATATATTTTGATAAACAATTGTTCAAATCATGTTAATTTTTAGATTTTGAATGGTGGAGTATGTTTGTAGTTGATAGCAGTAATTAGATATAAATTTTTAGAAGTATCAGATGAGAAATCTGTTGTGAATTCGAATTGGAAGTGGGAGAAATCGAGCAGAAATTGTGCAGAGCTGCATCTGTGTTATACCGGTAGGGGGGAGGATTACTGACCGGTATGCCGACCGGCATACCAGTGGTGATACCGGTTTGAAGTAATTTCGGGAAGTGAGTTTGTAATGTAAAAATAAGCAACAATTACATAGACCGGCATACTAGCCGGTATGCCGGGCGGTACACCGGTCGAGTACCAACTGCGTACCAGTTAGTAGAAATCTGGGCAAAATTAAAGAAAAGTTCTAATAAATCAATGGTGAACGAAGCTAAATTAATCTATTGTAATAAGTTTAATAGTAAATTTTAATGTTTTATTGTATAATGCATATTCTTTAATTATCCTTTAACATATCATTTTCTGATAATTTCTGTTGGTACTAATATTTGATTATCTTTCAAGGGAAATGTCAAAGTACCTTTATCCATCCAAATTTGACCAAAAGAAACACATCTAATGGTAATTGGTGAGTGTGTACAGCTACATTAAATATTGTAGTTATTATATTCTGTTTGTTCGAATACATATTTATTGTTGTATTCTGTTTGAACTGCTGGACATAGAAGCATGCTAGGACATTATCCTAAACACTTTGTTACACAATTATATGTAACTCTGGTGTCTTAAACATGTCTGATAATTTGGAAACGGGTTCGGTCCATGTTAGCCAACAATGGCCTTACAAACATAGGTGTTTGGTCCATGTTAGCCAGTAATGGCCTTACGGACGTTCTGTAGGATTATGATCTTTCTCTATATATGGAAAATATGGACATTCTGGCACCCGAGTCTGCGTGAGAGCTAGATATGGTGCTCGTATGAATGGATATATATTATAAATATCTGTTGGATTCTGATACACGTCTTAAATGTGGTTTCTGATTATTTGGGTCTACATCTGTTATTTTTATTTCTGTATCTATTATTATATTAGATGGTCTGATAGTCAGAATCACTAGTAGATATCTGATTTTACCTATTTATTTCTGTCTATTAGTTCTCCCATTTCAATTATTTGATGTTTCATATCTGTTAGTTGTTCGTTTCTGTACTTATGTTTTATAATAGGAATACTTGTATCCATGCCTATATGTTGTTTCCATGTACTAGCTTCTGCATCCATTTTTAGTTATAATTATCTATTACTATTTTCTATCCATTCAATATTTTCTGTAGCTTACATATCTTCTGGATTTTTTGTTGTTTTTCATTGAGAGATCCAAGTCCCAGTTAGCTTTTGGAGTGGTACACTACAGCATTGGTGTTGCTGTTAGCGGAGCTTAGTGACAGTTTCTATTGAGTACTTAGTTTATTTTTCTGTTGTCTGTATTTCTTTTTAGTTGGTTATCAGTTTGTACTTTGTATATGTCTGTAGACTTCTGTACTAGAGGTAGACTTTATTTTCTTTTCAGAGGGTTATCATATCGGTTAGATGTTTTTTTACTTATGTAATTCTGTTTATTGATAGTTGTATCATCATATAGTTGGATTTATTTCTGTTATTTTAGGCTGCCATGTTCGCTAAACATTTAACTATTTTAAGCAGTGCTTGGCTTGACAGTTAGTCTCTCTCAGGTGCTCTTTATGAATTTTCCATTATTGAGAGACCTCCAATTACCTTTCACAACCATTCGTACTTTATCGAGGTAATTTCAGATAATACATTACTATAGCTAGCTACACGGGCGGCTATACTAGACCGGCAAGTAGTCATTTGAGCTCGGCAAACACTGAAGGTATCTGAACCTTCATGGATTTTAAGTCTCCTAGACTTTATTTATTAAAATATAGATGAAATAAATGACCTGGGTTGCCTCCTAAGAAGAGCTAAGTCTTACATTTTCAGCCAGATGTCAATCAAGCATTTATGGAGCTTCTTATGGTTTATGATGTAAGGGTCAGGTCAACGATATAACACTCCCAAAATTTTAAACATATTTTTTTGAAATAGAAAGTGGAGTATTAAATGGGCAACGAGTATCCAAACAAAAGGGTAAAGTACTAGATATCACATCAAGCTATCCAACAACCATTATTACAATGAATACCCAACACTAAAATGAAACAAAGAACAAAAGAGGCGAATAGGATTTTATATCATAACCCCGTACAACAGTACCTCAATAAAAAGAAAAGGGCCAAATGGGATTTTATATGATAATCCCTTACAAGATGGCCAACAGAAAATAAAAGAAGTATAATAACTAAAAAGTACAACAACCTGCCAACTACAGTCCGGTCTAGCCTCAAGTCCTGTGAAGAATCCAACAGCTACTCCAAGTCAAGGAGAAAGGGTCCTACAAAAGTAGAGGGTCAGACACCACCGCCTGGTAGAGATAATCTATCTCCTAACGTCTATAATATTGGGGTGAAGGTGTGTGATCATGTAAGGAATGTATTGTGACTTATGCAATGAATCTCAAAATCTTTTTAAAGAAGTGCAACACATTTGTCTAACCAAGATTCGAGAGTAAAGAGCAAGTGATTCCAACATGTTTCCAAAAGTTTTGCCTAGACAAGGCCAAAGGGAATTGTTTCCAAGTGTTGTACCCAACCTAAGTAAAAGACTCATTTTTCGTTATTCAAACGTGTTCCAATTCCCACTTATATCCAAGCTTTACTTCTATTAAAATTCCATGCCCCATAGAACTATAAGGGCAAGTGTCAATCAATATAAGAGTTTCGGCTATTTCTGTATTAGAGGCTCGTCAACCACTAAACGCGTCAATACCTCGTATTCACCAACTCGTTGGGAAGGGCCATACAACCCTCCATCGCGCAATGTCGTGGGTGCTAGACAAGCCACCCAAGGTACTCCCAGTTATATATATATATATATAGCCAACTCATTCCTCATCGTAGAAGCGGGTATCACATTTACTATAATTCATACTTTCATTCCGTACGACCTAAGGCAACAACCTCCTAGTCAACGTGTCAATTCAAAACATGACTTTCCTTTCTATTACTTCCAAAACATTCCGTTTATTTCCAAAATGTTCCAATCGTTCAATTTTCCACAAAAACGTGTCAAGACAACGTTTAACCCACAGTCACCCAAGAGTGTCCCAAACAAGACATTTTCCCCAATTCGATTTTTATAAAACGACGATGACGGAGTTTTCGCAAACTTAGGGCTTTTCACAATCGAACTTAGAATCGAACAATTCACTTCCTAGGGAATTCGTAGAGACCCTAGACAATACCCATATGCGACCAATTGAAATGAACGATGACCCGTTAATACTAATTTTGCAAATATACATAATCGACGGATTTTCATAAAACGCGTAAGGGATAAATAAGGAGACCAACATTACAAATGAGAGGAATAGAAAACTCTACCTCGGTCGGAGCTCCGGTGACACTCGCTAAACAACCTCGCCGGAAAACCTCACCAGAAAACCTCCATGGCCACCGCCGTGAAGCTCTCGCGATGCTCTACAATGTAGCTAAGGCCAAAACGTTCAATGAGCCACCAAGTTCCATAAAATCAAGAGATAGAGGGTTTTGAGAGGAAGAGGAAGACTTATCGATCGAGAACGATCCATACACATCACCGCGGAGAGGAGAGCGTGGGGAACGTCATTAATTCTTCGCGTTTTCTTTGAAACCTCATGGATTGAGAGGTATGGAGGAGAGAAGTGAGAGAGATAAGAGAGGGAGGTATAGAGAGAGGCTAGGGTTGCAAAATGGGGAAGACAACCCCAAATGTTCGGACCAAAATCATATATAGGACCCCCTATGCATTTATCGAATTGCCCATCATTAAACCAGTTCGCACATCAAAAATACACATGGCGACTGGTCGACGACGACACGGTCGACCAGTCAAGACCTTTCAGTGAGCCCTCTTCCCAAGCTCGACTGGTCGACGATGGTACAGTGTACGGATCGACAAGGCCAATTTTGCACTGGTTCTGAACGATGGAATTTCCAAGAGTATTTTGGTCATAACTTCTTCGTCCGGACTCCGATTGAGACGATTCAATTTGCGTTGGATTTCTAATTCAATTGCCTACAACTTCCATGAATAAATAATTCTAATTTGGAAAACGGATGAGGTCGTGATGGATTTAAATGAGATTAAGAACTTATCCGAACATTCGACCGTCAACGAACATCATGTCGGGGACGCCCATCTCACCTGGACTTACTCAAAGTGATACACGACGATCATAGATGCTTCCAAACATTCCGAGATCTCAATGGCACATGATTTTCGATTTATTGAAACGAATGGAAATTAATTAAAATTTCCGGAGTTTGACAAACGAAGATTAGGTGACTCTCCCATTAATGGCAAGAAGTAGTACGTGGATAGGGTAGTCGGCATAAAATACGTGCGGTGAGGTGGAACATGACCCTTAGGCCAAAACAATGTGGCATTGGAAAATAGTGTTAATAAAGAAATACAAGGGGTAGGGACCAATAATGTTCTCCCCACAACAAAATCTACCTTCTCGGTGACATGATGGTCTAGACACTTAATCTCAATCTTCAACCCTTCTATAGATAACTCAATCAAAGGCACAACCTAAATAATAGATTCTACTGGGATAAAAGTTCATGAATAGGCTCGGGTGGTAGAGTACTTAAAATGTTTGATTCGGGTTGACGATGCATGGTTTCAAGATATTCTGGGTCCTCGAAGGTAGTTTCAACTACTAACACTCCCTCCTCACTCTCATTCAATTGTTCTGATAGCTCACCCATTTGGCCATCTATCTTTGGCATAACCTCGTTATGTTAATGGGGGAGTTGGGTACATTCATTGAGGTCCTTTACAACCCTATGAAATTTATCTTGAATAGTATGATGAAAGCAAGAAATAACACCACTATATTCCTCTAACACCTCCTCAACTCTTAGTTTCTCGAAGTTGGAAATTGATTCATCCTCATCGTACGTATCCTCACCACTTACCTCCTCACATATGTACTCATGTTGGTCATGTATATGTTCTCCCCTAATACCTAGACCACCCTCATATGGAATAAACATCTCGGTTGGTAAAAGTCCATTGACAAAAATTCGTATAGGTTCTTCGATGATGGACTCAACTGGCGCACTATAAAAACTAGAATCTAACATGTTATCCTCACAATACAAATTTGGGAGGGTTTCGGTAAGCATAAATGTCTCATGTAGAGGGTAAAACTCATTTATAAATTTGATTTTCAGTTGAAACAATGTTGTATAAGATCCTAGTGTTAGAGAGGCTACCCAACGTTTAGCCTTATCCATTAAAGTAGATAAAAACAAGTCATGTGTATGTGTGTTAAATTTTTTTTTGGAAAGCAGAATTTATTAATATAAACAGAATAGAACAATTTACAACCGCTAAGAAAGGAG